>VXAD01005103.1:0-92247 GCA_013399195.1 Dicrurus megarhynchus | reverse complement strand
GGGGTGAGAAAAAGAAGAACAAAATGAACGTTCCTTAAACTGCTTGGCCGGTTCTGCTATAAAGATTTGATTTGCTCTGCCTTTGTCTAACTATCTGAAATAACATTTGGGCTCTAATCAGAATATGACTTTAACGGGAGCTCTGAGAGAACAGAGAGTGAGGGTTTGATTATTTATTTTTTAAATTTTACTATCAATTGTCTCTTATATTTGAAAAATGAAGTTTTTCTTTTCATACTTTAAACACAGGGGAAATTAGTATACATTGTTTCACAGTAGTCCATTTTACCAATACTTCAGATATTCGAAATACAACACAGAACTCTTCATTCGCTTTGTCGCCCATACCTCTGAAACTTCATTAGCGTTAATAATAGACCAGCTAAAAGGATCACGCTGAAATCTATTTTAAGGGGTGGAATTTGTACGGGAAAGACGTGTGCATGGTGCGTTTGTGAGATGAATTATCCGTCCTGATCTTGTGACACTACAAATACGTTAAAAGACCCTTTTGGCTTCACTGATTTGAAACCCCCTTTCCACACTTTTTACTGTGATCGATTGCTTTGGGGATCATGCCTTTGGAGCGTGCTAAAGGAGCATAATTTGCTTGGTGGTATTTTAGCAGATACGGCTTTTCCTCTGAAACACCGATCTGTTGCTTATTAAGAAAAAAAAAAGTATTTAAAATGAGACCCAAGTCATGTGAAGAAGGTAATTTATGTAGCTTAATATCTGCTCCTTTTCATATTCAAATGTAACGGGTCTCTTTTTGGTAATAAATGTCAGTTCTTTAATGGTGAATACATTATCCCGTTTAGCCTGTTGTATTTCATCGTCTGGAATCTTTCACCTGCTCCTGCCTAATTACACTTTTTCCCCTTTCCTCCTACCACAGCAGAATTAATAAAAGTGCAAGCACTGGACTAGATGTCAATTCCAACACTTTATATTTTCAAAACCTCTTTCTTGTTTTACTGAGGAAAAAAAAATAAAAAAGGAAAAAGGGAAAGAAAAAGGGCATTTTAGCACGTTTCCACGCAGCCCAGGTCATCCGGTTTTCCCACGGTATTACCTGCAGTTAAAAACAATTTCCGTGGGCTTCCCGCTCGCTCCCTTGAGCGTCCGTAACGTGCCGCTCCGAGACCCGGAGCCTTCACTGGCTTTTTCATTTTATCTGGACAATGTTGACGGTAGCGAAGCTGTTTCACAGGCAAAGGTTGGAGTAACACCGAGAAGTTTCAGTGCAGTGAAGGGGGGTGGAGGAGGGGGGGCACTAATCCGAACTATTTTGCATCTAATATATTTTGCAATAGCCACTCTGATGCTATAATTGCGAACTGACGCAACAAACGTGTGTTAAGTTACAGACCTCAACCCAGCAGGACTTTGGTTTGTCTACTCGAGGCACAAAAGTCACCATTGTGAAGGTTCATAATGGAATTTGGGGCTTGTGTGCGTGCCTGTTGAGGGGAAGCAACGGGTTTAGGGAGGCAGAAGGATCAGTTTTCCCCCTGCNTGTGTGTAAGCTCCTCGGTTTATTTTCTCCGCACGTTGCGGTCGGGCTCTCTCCTCCCATTCCCTCCAGGCTGCCGCTCGTGTCGGCGGGCCGGCTTCATACCGGTGTGCCGTCTCGGTCCCTGCCCGCCCCGGCCAGAAGCTCACCCCAGCTGCCTTCCACCCCCCACGCCCGCGGGGACGGCGAGGAAAGTGTGTGTGTGTGTGTGCGTGTATGTGTGTGTGTGTGGTGGGATGCCCCTGCCCCAGCAGCACCACCCTGCCTGCAACCAGCTGCCTGCCTGACCAAACGCTTCTGAAGAGATTGCATTCCTCCGGCTGACAANGGGGTGAGAAAAAGAAGAACAAAATGAACGTTCCTTAAACTGCTTGGCCGGTTCTGCTATAAAGATTTGATTTGCTCTGCCTTTGTCTAACTATCTGAAATAACATTTGGGCTCTAATCAGAATATGACTTTAACGGGAGCTCTGAGAGAACAGAGAGTGAGGGTTTGATTATTTATTTTTTAAATTTTACTATCAATTGTCTCTTATATTTGAAAAATGAAGTTTTTCTTTTCATACTTTAAACACAGGGGAAATTAGTATACATTGTTTCACAGTAGTCCATTTTACCAATACTTCAGATATTCGAAATACAACACAGAACTCTTCATTCGCTTTGTCGCCCATACCTCTGAAACTTCATTAGCGTTAATAATAGACCAGCTAAAAGGATCACGCTGAAATCTATTTTAAGGGGTGGAATTTGTACGGGAAAGACGTGTGCATGGTGCGTTTGTGAGATGAATTATCCGTCCTGATCTTGTGACACTACAAATACGTTAAAAGACCCTTTTGGCTTCACTGATTTGAAACCCCCTTTCCACACTTTTTACTGTGATCGATTGCTTTGGGGATCATGCCTTTGGAGCGTGCTAAAGGAGCATAATTTGCTTGGTGGTATTTTAGCAGATACGGCTTTTCCTCTGAAACACCGATCTGTTGCTTATTAAGAAAAAAAAAAGTATTTAAAATGAGACCCAAGTCATGTGAAGAAGGTAATTTATGTAGCTTAATATCTGCTCCTTTTCATATTCAAATGTAACGGGTCTCTTTTTGGTAATAAATGTCAGTTCTTTAATGGTGAATACATTATCCCGTTTAGCCTGTTGTATTTCATCGTCTGGAATCTTTCACCTGCTCCTGCCTAATTACACTTTTTCCCCTTTCCTCCTACCACAGCAGAATTAATAAAAGTGCAAGCACTGGACTAGATGTCAATTCCAACACTTTATATTTTCAAAACCTCTTTCTTGTTTTACTGAGGAAAAAAAAATAAAAAAGGAAAAAGGGAAAGAAAAAGGGCATTTTAGCACGTTTCCACGCAGCCCAGGTCATCCGGTTTTCCCACGGTATTACCTGCAGTTAAAAACAATTTCCGTGGGCTTCCCGCTCGCTCCCTTGAGCGTCCGTAACGTGCCGCTCCGAGACCCGGAGCCTTCACTGGCTTTTTCATTTTATCTGGACAATGTTGACGGTAGCGAAGCTGTTTCACAGGCAAAGGTTGGAGTAACACCGAGAAGTTTCAGTGCAGTGAAGGGGGGTGGAGGAGGGGGGGCACTAATCCGAACTATTTTGCATCTAATATATTTTGCAATAGCCACTCTGATGCTATAATTGCGAACTGACGCAACAAACGTGTGTTAAGTTACAGACCTCAACCCAGCAGGACTTTGGTTTGTCTACTCGAGGCACAAAAGTCACCATTGTGAAGCTTCATAATGGAATTTGGGGCTTGTGTGCGTGCCTGTTGAGGGGAAGCAACGGGTTTAGGGAGGCAGAAGGATCAGTTTTCCCCCTGCTGTCTTTGGACACCACCCAGAAAGAGTCTGGCGCTTGGTCTTCGCCCACCCCGCCGTACGGCAGAGCCACCTCTTCCAGATGCCCTACCCCTGCCGCCTTAGGCAGCCTGGCCTCCGTGCGGGACAGCCGCCTCGGAGCTGCCCCGCCTGGGTCTGCCGCAGGCATGGAGCAGGACGGCAGCAGCCTCGGCCTCCCTGGCCCCCCTCTCCCGCAGGCCCCCGGGAGGCAGACGCGGCCGCTGCCGCCTCCTCCCCGAAGCCGGGCGGGAGCCCCGACGGGTAGCCCAGGCCAGGGGAGCCGCGTTGGTCTTGAAACCCTCCGAGGATTCGCGTGTGTGGTCATTTGCAACCTTATTTAGGAAAATGTCAGAAAGAAAGATGACACCGGAGCGGTAGGCGGAGGGACTAGCATTTGACCTGGGCAAAGCCCAGGTGGACCCAAACAGCTCGCTCTGCGTTGTTCTCCTCGCTCTTCTCAAAGACCTGGAGGTGAACTGCTTTCCAGCCCCGGGCTGTTTATGTTTAGTCGTAGTCAGAGCTTCGCTTCTCTCCCTTTCTTTTGGCTTCAACATCATAGCAGTGTCCCTGTGACTCCGAAACCAGCCACCCAGCCCGGCTCTTTGCATCTCAGGATGCAGCTTTCCATGTTCTTTAAACAGCGGGCGACACCACAGGAGAAAACCGCTGACATCCTTTCGAGGGGCAAGGAGGGAAGTGATCGCATCAGATCTGTGCTTCACCAGTAGAAAAATCTATTGTGCCGAAAGTCTCCTCTCTGTTAGCAGCCGCTGGACATGGGTGACAGTAATCCCTCCCTCCCTCTCTCCCTCCCTCTCGTCCTTGCACCAGCACCTCTGCCATCTCAAGCCTGTGCAATTAAACCGAGCTCTAAATGCAAGGTCTGTTTTGCGTGGCACTCAGTTAAGCAAACAGGCGTGATTGTTATTTTATTAACGTGGGTTAACAATTCCATAAATATGCCGAGGTAGTTTTCCAATCCAGGGCGTCTTTTATCTTGAGACATAAATAACACAACTTAATACGAAAATGAGCACTCCATTCCCTGTGGCATCTTTAGCCTCTCGTTCTTCGCTGAGAAATAAATAATCCTTTGCAGTAAATGAGGCAGCAGTCATCGGCTTCGTGCCATTCACGAGAGAAATACCTTAATTTCACGTTCGGTATCTAAAAGCCAATTTTGCATTTAATTTACAAAGAAGAATCGAGACCATCAAGAAGTCGAAGCCCGCGCATTTCATCTTCCCACGATAATTATCGCGGTCGTACATATAATTCGTCTCTGTAACACAGGTTGTGTCCCAGAGACGTCGCGGCACTAAGAATAAGGACAAAAACCAGGCTGTGGGAAACTATGTGTGTTGTTTCTGCTGTAAAGCACTTTCTGTAAAGTACTATCATACACACATACACACAGAGAGAAAAACCCGCAAGTGCGTAAGAAACCTTTAATTATTTGGTAGGTTCTCTAGCTTTGGCATCCCGTGGTAAAACACCATCATCTGAGCGGCTGAGGGTGTTAAAAATTCACTCCTAAACTGACAAGAGGATAGCCAGACATGGAACTTTTAAATTTTTTTTTTCTTTTACTTTCCAAGGTCCCCTGTCCCTTTTGTGTTCCTTTTCCTCCCTTATTTCCTTCCTTTCTCTGGGAGGGGCAGCGAGGGCGGAGGGGGCTGAATCCACTGGATTCTCTGGATTCATATAAATGAAAACACACAGGGAGCAACGAAGCTGGGAGTATGAACCTTAGCAGCCTCGTCCTGCTCCATCTCCACCTATTGCTTCAGCAGAAGAGAGGAGAAGGAGACTTATTTGTATAAAGGGTTTATTTACATTAGAATGAAGCGACAGTTCCTAGTCTGGGAAGTGATAAGTACTTGGCAAGTCATTAGGTAGCAGATAGAGATCAGCCCCTGGATACATAATTGCCTGCCTTTCCCATACCCGTTTTTGAGGGCTGGGAGCTTTCTCGGGAGGGTGTGCGGCAGAACAAGCGGGGGTGCGGAGTGGGGGGCAGTCCTCTGAGCCCTGCTGAGAGCCGCGACCGGGCGCTGCCCCGCTGCGGGCGGCCCTTGGCGGGGGGCAGTCCAAAGCCCCCTGCCCTCCGCGAAGGGTTGAGCGGGGGGAGGCCGGCCCTCAAGCCCCCGGTGCCTGCGTGTGGGACAGCGGACAAGCAAGGGAAGCCGCAAAGCCGCTTCCCCTCGGGGAAGGAGCGGCGACGCTGCAGCTCACCGCACCGCTCCGCGCCGCCCCGGCGGCCACCTGCGCGGCGGGCGGGCTCTGNGCCCCGGCCGCTCCCCGCGGCTCGGCCGCGCTCTCTGTCCCCCGGCACACGCGAGGGTCAGCACCCCGCGCAAACCCTTCCCGCCGCCGCCGGGCTACGGAGCCGCGGCCGCGCGGGGCGGGTTGCGCGGGGCGCAGCTCGTTGTCGGAGGTGAGCGCTAGAGCGATGCCAGCTGTGTCCAGGCCATTATATTCTTCCCTCTGCCAAGGAATGTCTTTACTGGTTGCCAGGCTTGCCAATAAAACTTGCGAGTGAAAAAGCGTTGGTTTCCAGGAAAAGTATTTCTGTTTTTTAACCTCCCCCTTGCTGTCCAATTACTGATGTGTTCAACCTCCAAGGAACAGCTTCGTAAAACTGTCTGGTAAACCCAGAGGCAGATGCCTTCACAGAGCTGCCACAGAGATGTGTAAATGTACACACATATATATACATACACACGTGCACAACTACATGCACGCACGGTTTTCAAGGCATTTCAAGGGTTTTACAAGGCATTTATGGTTATTAAGTACAATCACACCAAAGAACTTGTCTCCTCTAAGGCTCCTAGGAGCTATAGTAATATAAGTAATAAAACTTAGATATCTGCATATGCACTTTTACGAAGCCACAGATGCTCTCTTTGCAGTTATTTGAGCACTGCTGGAAGTAACCCCTGCTTGTTTACAGACAGAAAACAATGTCTCACTCTGCAAAAAGCAAAGTACAATAAAAAGAGGTGAAAGAATAGTTTAAAAAGCAGAGATCTCAAGATGTAACTATTATTTTCCACAGACCACAAGGAATGCACAAAAGAAGTGGTGTTTTAAATGCACGTTGTGTAACAAACACTTGAAACTCGCAGCTGCGGGAGTTCCATCGGCTCCATGACCCCAGGCAAACCCCACTTTCTAGTAGGTCTCTGCCCTCAAAATGAAGCAGCATACCATTTAAAGGTAAAAGAAGTCATCATTCAGTTCCTGAGTGTGTTACAACTGCAGTTTTTGATTCTTTCTCTCCCTCTCTGCCTCCATAAGGCCACATGCAGTGCCATTTCTGACAATCTGTAAACAGACTGGTAGGCATGATTTGAACAGAAAAGTTGTACTGAAGAAGAAAAGAGCTTTGACAGTATGTATTTCGGTGGCTCCCGAGTCCCTTCTTTGATCAAATAAAATCAAAGCTTTCAGTTGTTCTTTTCTATCCAGGTGGCATTAGCCCCCTTCATTAGACTGCTGTGTGTTGGATGCGTGGCTCTAGCATGTCACCACCTCTCCTGCTCAGCTCATGTCCCAGTTCCTGCCCCAGTGAGACCGGCTGGCCAACTGTGATGGCAACATGGCTAATGTTTGCATGTGAGGATGGCATCAGCCAAGCCAGGCAAGGTCAGTTCTTCCGTCTTGCAAAGCAGAAGAGGTTGCCAGACTACATTCAGTGGCAGATGACCAATGCAGAGGTACTACACTTGATAAATACAAGTACAGGTATTTTAAGATTGTGTAGCATGAAGAAAAGGACCCTCGATAGTTCATTAAAAAAAAAAAAAATTATTTAACTTGATAACCCCTAAAATAGAGGCAGATTCTTAGCCAAGGATTACATTTAAAAATAATTGCACATGTATAACTGTGGGGTATAAGTGTGGTTTGTTAGGTAGAAGGCAGATACACAGCTTTCCTTTAGCACACACTTTTGCTCCCAAGAGTTGTAGACGCTGCAAATATTGGAACAGTAAGTTACAAAGGGAATACTTGGTATAGGACACTCTGGTTGGTATTTTTCCTGCAGTTCAGATGAGCTTGCCAGGTAGCACAAAACAGCATTTCTCTATCCACTAGAGCCTTTTGGAGAGGTGCTGTGTGACAGGGAGGCTGTCGAAGGCAGAAGTGTTTGCATGGGATGGAGACTACAACTACTGTAACCATCCCTGTGGCAAGAACACCCACAGAAACAGGTAATTTGCCCCTCCCACACCAACTAACAGCCAGAAGCAAAAAATGTTAAAGTAACTTACATCATCGTTTGCCTGTATCATTACTAAGGAGGAACTGAAAGCTGTTTTATGAGGAGTAGACAGACAAAACTAGCTGGAGCTTGAGACATAAAAAACCCAAACCACTAAGATACCTGAAGGCATCCCAATTAAGTGATATTACCATCCCGATCAAGATGCAGTCATTGTTAGTAAGCACCCCTGATTTTTAACAGAGATATTCCAATTAAGTAGATTTCCTGATTAGGCGCACTTAAATTAAGTGGAGAGAACAGTGTGGAGGAAACCTGGACGGCTTTTTATAAGGGCCAGCTTCAGAGGGGAGATGCAACAGGGCATAAGTGGAGTCCAGGCCACGTAGCCCGAAATCATGGCAATGCCCCTTTGCCCCATGCTGAGCAACCATCTAACTTTGAAGGCATCCAGCCTCTGTCAGTGCCTCCATCTCTTACCTGCGTGTTCCCCAAGCACTGGTATCTCTGCTGCTGGGCATGCCTGCAACCGCCTGAGTCAGAGCATCTTGGCACCTGTTTTCAGCCTAAATCCCAGTGGGATCCAAAAAGTAGGCAGAGTGGCGTCTAAGTACCCGCAGGGTCTGATTCAATAGATAATGTCTCGGGCTTTGGGACAAATTTGAAGGGAAGGTTCTTATCAGCTCTGCACCACATATCTCTGTATTTTACAGGTCTCAACTCTAGCCAGATCCTCGTGTTTTTTGGATGGAGTGACTTGAAGTGACACATTCTGGCAGGAGTCACATAGCTTTTTATGTTATTGTCTCTCTCCTTGTTACTCAGGCCTTGAGCTTGAAGGTCTAAACACAGGTTCTGGAAAAAAAAATGCAGACAGCAAGAATTCCAAACATTGGCCCTTTAGAAAGCTCTGAGCTGAACCTGCCAAGTGTGCTGAGTGAAGGAGAGAAGGTTATGAGGCTTACATCTAGATACGTTGCACTTAATATTCACCATGGGCACAGCTACAACTGGAACAACTGTTCTGTGTAGGAGAGAGCTCTGCAAAAGAAGGTTGCAGTGGCAGGGATGGCCAGCCCAGGCCATGGGAATAGTTTCATGTCTCTCCATGCATCTGTTTCCCTCCAGAGGCTGGGCATGTCTTGCATCTACACAATAAGGGAAGGAATGTGAGCCCTCCACCACACCTCTAGCTTTCAACATTTGCTGAGCCTGTTTGTCTATTTTGGTTTTGTTTTGTTTTGTTTTTTTTTTCACCTATGACTTTTGAGATTGTAATCTCAGCAGGGTAGGGACTGCCTTGTGTTCTTCATTTGTACGCTGACTGTGCCTTGGATCTTGAGCTGATGTGCTAATAATGAATAAGCATAATTTTCTTGGGGGATACTCTTCACGGATTCATCTGGAACTGATTGGACTGGAGATAAAATAGACCATTTCCTTTGGAAGAGAAAGGCTTATGATAACCACTCAGTTTAAACGATCACTTTCTGCAGACGTGAACACAGCTATTGCACTCAGTAGTGTTCATCATGGATTTGCATAGACTGAATAGCACATCATGTCCCTCTTTCTCCTAAAGTTAGGGGAATGGCAGCATCTGTCTAAATGTCTTTGAAGAAAATGATGACAACGGAATTTTCTTGCTGACCTGAAGCAAAGGTGTGCTCTTGATGTGTGCCTGTTTTTCAATTTGCCTACCCATAAAAATTCCAAATGTAGTAGTTTCATGTAGTTATTTTGTCTCAGAGGTCTCTTGCTTGTGTGTCATCCTGACCTCGCATGGCTGTGTGGCATCACAGTAAATCAGTCCAGAAATTAATATTTGAATTAATGCTTGAAATTAATGTTTAAAATATTTTATTTTATTTTTTCTTTTCATATTCTGCTTTCCCTTTCAAATGAGGCCAGCTCCTCAAGCCATTAAACTGAATTGCATCAGCTGTGGCTCTGGCTTGGAGAAATTAAAGGCGAGCATCTGTACCAGCTCAGCACCACCACGCTGAATGCACTCGCAGAAGTTCAGCCACAGAAGAGCGAGCAAGACTAGAGCCTGGATGATGCTGCTAGATTTCATGTGTGTGCATTATGTGCCAGGAAGAACCATGGGGTGGTGTTAGGGAAAACTGCTGGTTTAGGCAGTTCCAGCACTGAAATTGGTTTCTTACTCTGGAAGCTGTCCTTCACAAAGTGCAGTGTGCAACAGTGGCATAGTTTTTTTTTAATGCAGGCTTAAATACGCTCGTTAACTCTTCAAAATAATGTTATCTCTTCCAGTGCGTTTCCCATTGAAGTGAATGGAAATGTTCCCATTGACTTTAGAGCACAATTTCCTCCACCTACTCCTTCTTAAAAGACTTAATCAAGCATGTTTAGTGGAAACCTATGAAAGTTGTCTAATGACTGGCTCACTTTGCCCAGGGAAAAATGTAACTATAAACTGAAACATGATGCTGAAAACTAAGTTTAGTAGAAAGTGTTTAGTCTAGTGCTGGATGAATGATGGAAGCTTGTATTTGTGAATAATTTATTTGACAATTGGTGCGGGAAAAAAAATGACCGAATAAATTCTTTGCTCATTTTTTCTTGCCTGTCTACCAAACTGGCTGCACAATGCGCAAACAAATTGCTAATATTTATTCAGGGGCAAAGAGGTCAGCTTTTGTCAAAAATGTTTTTAACAGTGGCTTGGACAAGCACCAGATTAGCTTAATTTTCTTGTGTCCTCTGCATAGTAAACAAAAGAAATTGTGCTAATAGTTACTGAATTCACTGTGAATTTTGCATGTTGCCAGCAACGCTTATACTTTACTGCAAATCTTCTGTTGTAAAGACTCTGCCAATACTGGAGCTTGGTTTTCATGCCTGCAGACAACCTCCTGAGACTTTCGAAACCTCTAAAGTGAGTTTCTCTTTATAGCCTGTACAGAGTGTGCTGTCCACCTTCAGCCCCTTCTTAACGGGGCTTCTTCTGAGTCAGGTGCAGTTGTTGGAGATAGCAGCTACGTACAGGGCTGAAAGACCAGGAGCTGCACTGCTAAAGAGAAGGTGTGCTTTGTGATCAGGAAGGCTGCCATCTTCACATAGGGTGATGTAAATAGTTGCTGATTGCCAGACAGAAGGTGCTTATTAATTATTTTTCCTCTCAGTGAGAGAGGAAATACAGGCAGACGGAGGAGTCTCTGAAGAGCTGGCTTTATTAGCTTGACCTGACAGCACTACCGAGGTGTTTTGCTTGGGGACAAAATCCACGTTTTGCCTTGCAATTTAGTAAGCTTGTCTGCATTGCCACCCACGCTTCCTCCTACAACCTTTCCCTTCCCCTGTGACACACCCAGGCTTCTTTTTTGCTAGTCCTTCATCCTCTGCTGCCTTCCTGCCTTCTCCCAAGCTGCCACATGAGCTTAAAAGTGTTCTAAAGTGAATATATATTTTAATACTTTTTTTGTCCTCCTCACCCCTTTTAAAAGACAGACAAATCTACTTTCTGTGCAAAACACTGAAGGTACAATCCCAAATCTCTAATCCAATGCTGTTGCTGTCAGTAGGTTTCAGATTAAAACATGGGCTTTTTGTGGGACTGAAATATGACTGCGGATTTCCCAGAGGACCTTCAAGCCCTGTGGGAGTCAGGGGAAGCTGCAGGTTCTTGAACACCTCTTAAACTGTGTACCTGCCCATACCATCAGCAGTTGCCTGTCCTCATGCTTATCCTCTTTGAGAGGGTAAGTTTTCAGGTGCTTACTTCACTTTGATATTTTCTCTTACAATGGGAACAGCCCATCCTTTTTGTGGCTTTGTGTCCTCAGAATTGTGTATATGTGGGTGAGAGTGCAGAAAGGGGAGGCGAGGTGGGTCCTTGTTCCCCAGCCTTTTGAAGTTCCCATCTCTTCCTAAAAGCTGCCTGACAGTGTGAAGGAGATGGGTCATAGCATCATTTTGTCTTGGGCCCTGGGATCTACTTGCCTCCTTATGCAGAGAGACTCCGATCTGGTCAGGGCTGTTGCAGAACAGGGAAGGGAAGGTATGAGGCATATAAACAGCAGTTCATAAGATTTCTTTTCGATCTTAGCTCAGTGCATGTAGAGAAGCACTGCCTGATTAAATGCTACAGACTTTGGCTGTATGCGCTGAGTCGCAGAGCCCAGAAGTGCACAGAAATACACTTAACACCATGCCACAGACTGAAGAGGTCACTCATGGCTTTGTCCTCAGACATGACCCAAATTCAGGCCACTCTTGTTTATATTTGACTACACAGAGCCAGGTAGGTGCCAGCCCAGTTCCTGACATATTCTGGAGCAGCAGCAAGGTGGTAATGAACTACATGCTGCTCTCACAACCTCATCCTCCCACCTGTTTCTGACAATAAAGAAGAATGGGATAAAGCCTGGGGCTTTTACCCTGGCTGCTCCCCCTGGGCATTTGGGCTCGGTGAGAGTGCCAGGAAGACAGTGCAGGAGAAGAGTGCAGGGTGTGAGAAAGCCACGGTCAGGCTCAAGCCTTTTTTGCCCTGCTGGAAGGTCAGAAAATGTCCTTAACAGAAAGAGGAGACTAGGCTCCTGTCTACCCTGTACTCATTCAGGGATAGCTCTTCCCTAAAGCTCCTAGTGTGAACTGAAGACATCAAGAAACATGGACTTCAGGATTTGGTGCTTGCAGGGCTACTCCTAAGTTGTTTGTCTGAGGTGAATGTATTTCCCTCTGCATGCTGCTTGTAGGACCAAGCCCTGCTGCTCTGCAGAGAGTCACCTCTGCTCCTCCTGGAGCCAGAGGCAGCTCAGGTTAATCAGCACGTACAGAAATAAGCTCTGACAGTGGAAGCCTGGTAAGAGCACAGTTTAATTTCACTGTGGTATGCAGCACTCCAAGAAAACTCCCAGACTCAGTTCTTTTCCTTCAAGCACAATCCCTTATCAAGGTCCTTGGCAGCAATTCGCATACAGAAAGGAGCAGCTGTCATGGTATTCCCACATACAAACACAAAAAAACAACCCCTCCCTACTTTGAGTGCAGCAATGTTACGTAGTACGAATAATTACAATATTTAACACTTGTATCTGTGCTTTTAATCTTCAAAGCACTTAACGAGCACTAGGTGCAGGTAATTGTAGCTGCAGAGTGATGCCGTTTGCAAGAAAAAGAGAATTGTGTGCATGAGTGCTCCAGTGGTCCTGTGCAGAGTGGGCACAGAGCAAAGAGGGTTGTAAAGGCCCAGTGACAGGAACTCTCTTGGCTGTCAGGGTTGGTTTTTTTCCTATCACAGATCGCTGTCCCCTTGCCAGAGGTCACTGACTTCTCAGGTCTGTTGGTGGAATCACTCACCTTACAGTTTCCCAACCCATCTCAGTCCCAACAAATTTGGTTAGAAAAGACCTATATGGTAAACCATGTTAGCTGACCTGGCGTGTTTTCACTGGAATGGATGAGGGAGTGCTTGGATGAGCAGCTCAACCATCAGACGTGGGAAAATGGTAACTCCTGGCAGATGGACAGAAAAGAAGGTGACTGTGGAGAGGTATGTAGGAGGCCTGTAGGAGGCTGGCAGCTGTGGCAGCTGGCACAAGAGTTGTGTGCCTGACCACGAGAGACGAGTCCGTGCTGGTTCCTCCCCATTTTGGTTTGTCTCTCAGTCAATTTGATATGAAAAACATCAGTGTAAAAGGCATTATTTGTTTCCTTAGTCTTCTTGCTGTATCCATGTGGCTCTTGGCTCACAGTGGAAAACAAGAACGGGTAGTGGAGAAATTGGTGCTCCCTTTAATGTTTTTGCTTTCAGATTTTGTTTTTTTTTGTGAAGCAGAAAGACAGAAGACAGTTTTTCAGTCTTTTTGTGAGCAGGAAGGTCACAAGACAGTTGTTCAGTCCTACCATTTTTATGGCCGTCTGTCCATCTGTTATTGCTTCTGTCTACAACACTGGCCATTTGCTCTTGAAATGGTGCCCCTCTGTTCTCTCTTGTTTTGCTTTCTTACTGAGATTTCTCATCTACAAGTACTTGGGTAATGCCTCTGTTGTTGCTTAGAGTAGGCAAATGAGATTAGTGGATATGAAATGCATCATCAGAGCATGCAGCTCCACAGGGTACCAGCTGCCAGCACCTGGGAAGGCAGAGCACAGCCTTACACAGGGCATCCTGACCATCCAGTTCTACTCCCTGCCTTCACAGGCAAGAAGGCTTCGTATTTATTAGTGTGAGGCGATCACTCTGGCAAAACAAGGCGGTGTTGGTCTGGTCCCTTCCAACTTCAGTGACCCTGTGAGTCTGTGTACTGACTGCACTGTTTAGATAAGTTTGGGGCCCACGTACCTTGTAATTTGATTTTAAACAAAGCAAATACAAACCTAACTGCTGGAACCTTTGTTTTCAGTGGAAATCACACTCTTATCTGTGCAGTATGAATGTCTGTCCTTCCTGCTGCTTAAGAGGAAAATGAAGGTGATATATAGTAAGGTAATAACAATACATTAACAGGAATCGGTTCATTCAAAGGGGTTAGCTCAGGGTTTGCTTTTATTTTAACTGTTCATGCACATTATCATTTTCCCCTTGAGGATTGTTTTGGGGAAAAGATTGTGAAACCCTGAGCTAGTTCTCTCTTGTGCTGCAGCTTCATTAATATGTGCATAGCTCCAGAAAATGAAGTCTCTACTTCATGAAAATATTTCCCATAAGAATTTTGTCTCTGTCCCTTTGGTTAGTGAGGTCTTAGTAATACATATTTTCCGGGTTTCATTAGTATGAATTAGAAAAAATTTTTTCTTCTGGGAACTCCACTCCTGAAGTGGATCGATGAGAAGATAATCTTTCCATTCTCTTAAAAAAAAGAATTTCTAGACCTTGTTGTTAGAGAGGAAAGCATCCTATGAGTGTGAGCATACCTCAGAAGCAAAAAAAAAAAAGCCCTGGGAAGAAACACATGAACAAACCAACCTCTGTAGTTTAACCATGTGACTCTTAAGTTCCTCCTTCTTTCTGAGGCCTCAACTACTGCAATTGGCAATACTGTGGAAGGGGTAGCTCTTCCAGACAGCTGCTTCCAGGCAAGCAATGCCCTGGGAGAAGGAGCAGACCTAAGCTCTCAGCTTGGTAACTCAGTCTCCTGCCTGTACAGTTCTGTGGCAGGACTGTCTGCAAGACAAGGGAAAAAAAAACCTACCAACCCTGAAATCATCTCCCTTGCTCGCACCATTCCAATTAAGCGCAATCAATTGCTCAATCAATCTTTTGCTCTTAATAAAGTCGGTTATCTTTTTCCTTCTAATTCCCCTCCAGGTTTTTTAACAATTGTTCAGACAGACACAACAAGCAGCTTTTGTAAAGGAAGAGTGTAGGCGTTTCCTTTGGCTGTTTTCACTTTCTGCCTATGATGATGTTATGCTCCGCACCCTCCCCAAATCCTAATCATATACAATGAGTGTGCTGGGAGCCCATATATTTTTTTTCCAACTGGCATGGATTGAGTACCCTAATTTGACAGAAAAATCATGCCAAAATATTGGGGAAGGGCAGAGAGGGAGAATAGACATTTTGTCATCTTTTTGTTGTTGATGAGTCAGACAATTTAAACTAAGGAAAGGTTTAAAAAAGGGAAGGGAAGTGCTCTCCAGCCTTATCTACTCCAGCATTAATTTGGGTAGAAGGTAGGAGTGGAGGAAGTCTGAGCAAATCTGTTCCTCATTCAAGCTGCCTTTAGAGGGTTACCGTTGTCTGCAGGCTGAAAGAAGATGCATTAAATTGTTGCCCACCATTGAGTGACTGTGGCAGAACGGGAGAGGCCCCACACGTGCTTATCTTGGTTTTGTGTGTGTGCAAAAGCCATGCATGCTTGATGTGCATCTGTAAAAAAGACCAGCACTGGCTTCCATTGCATTGCTTCAACTCCCCTGCATTCCCCGTGGGAGGGAGACTATGGTGTACCTGCACAAAGCACATTTATGCTTCAGTACACCTGTCCCTGATAGGTTTAACTCTCCTGTCTTAAAAAAACAAATAAACTGTCTTTAACTGACATAATAATGCAACTGCAAGGATTATCTGTGGGTCAGGCTGTGTCTGGAAGCAGAACTGGTTGGTCCCATTCAAAGTGGATGAGAAGATAAGATTGAGCAGATACCAAGTAACTTAAAAAAGGAAAAAAAAAAAGAAAAAGGATGTAGTCAGAAGAATTAGGAGTGACCTGAATGGGAAGAAGAGGTAAGAGGGTGTGGTACTGTGGAAAGTGCCAGCAGCAGAGTCCTTACTTAAACTTTACTTAGACTTGCCTTTGTGTTGATTTTAGTGTAGGGACAGTCAAGTCAGGCCTATACATTTAACAGGAAAGAGAGGGGCAACAGCAAGGAAATGGCATCACCTCACTGTGAAATGACATCAAACCAAGCTAGTGGGAAGCCTTGTGTCCTTGGGGAGCTGGTGGGAATTACATCGCACAAGGGCACAGTTCCACTGCAGCAGCTCCTCCTGCTCCTTGTCAGCAAACCTGAGCAAGCCTCATGCCTGTGTGAGATGCTCTCGGCCCCCGCTGCTTGTGTGCAGGGCTGGCTTCTCCAGCAGGTTTTGCAGACCACAGCAACCCTGTGCTCCTGTGTTTATGCTGCCATCAGTCCCCCAGTAAGGGGATTAGAAATTAGCTCAGCAGGGCCTGTCCTACATGCAACTTCTGTGGTGCAGACATGCCCTGGGACACTAAAAAGCAGGTAAAACTCAGATGAATATGCTAAAGGTGGTAACAGGATAATGAGAGGGAAGTTCTATTCTACCTGTTGGGCCATTTTCAGCTGTATTTTTGAGGCTAACCCTGCTGGAAGGTGAAGAGGTGAGGAAAAAGTTTGCTCATTTTATTATCACTGGTCACAATCTCCAGCTGGCTCAGTTGCTGGCAAAAGCCTCCAGTGTAGCTCAGGGGAAGTCTGCTCCAAATAATCCCAAATGACAGTGTCTCCAAGGTGCTAGTATGGCAGTGGAGACCAGCTGGATATGGAGGTTTCTCACGAATGCCCCTTTGCTTGGCTTTAGGGATGGAAGAGCTGTGCAGGAGCTGCTGCGCTGCTGGCAGGCCAGGAGACGATCTCCTTGCACTGGGGTGATCCTCCCTTGGCTGGGTCTTCCAGCCTCAAGGCTGTTTGCATTGTGAGGATGGCACAAAGCAGCCTTACTTCAGGGAAGGATTGGGGCCTGGGCCTTATCTCACTTTGATTATATTAAATAATCTATATGTCTGCCATGTTATTTACATAACTCTTATTTAAATACTTTTACATCAGACACACTGAATCATGAGACTGAAAGTCTAGACGATGCTTGCTAGGTTCAGCCTGCCTTTAACCCTCCCGTGTTGCCATTTTTCTTGTCTTTCCCTTCAGGACTACCCTGCCCTGCCTTTGGCCTGTGAGAGACATATGAAGTGCCTGGTGGTCCCAGGATTTCAGAGTGAGCAAAAAGAAATTGCTGAGGTGAGAGAGTGAGAGCACAGAAGGCAGAGAGAGAGGAGGGGGAGAAGGGAGCAGGGAGCAGGGAGATGCAGGGAGTTGTTTGTCTGGTTTTACTAGGTCAGCTTTGAGTGAGACTGCAGGGCACATGGCTTTGAACAGACAAACTTAGGGCAGGACTTCACCCCGGAACTTGCCTCCTGGCAGATGCTGCCCTGGCCAGCTGCTATAAGAGATAATTCATTTTGGGGAGAGCAGAAGAAGGAGGTATGGTGTTACCTCACACTAAGTGGGCTTATAGGCAGAGGCTAGAAGCTGGGAATTGGGAGAGGGCAAATGGGAGAGAAAAAACGTTTGTTATTCTAGAGAAAAGCCAAGAACATTCATTTCCCCAGGTTCTGCCCACTCCCCTAAAAATGCATTATAAATTACTAATAATTAATAAATGGCTTGTGTTATGGCATGCTTGGTAATTTCATCTGTCTCTTCTTCTGAAGGCACATTCTAGGTTTTATGCCTTACTGTCAGAAGCCTTGTTGTTATGACTTCATTGTCTGTTGATTTTGCTATATGTTTCCTGAGATACTTGGGTGCACCGGAACCAAATCTCTGCTTTGGAATAAAGGAGGACCAAGGCTTCTGGTTCCTCGTCTTCTCTTCCTTACTAAAAAGGTTTTGTCAAGGGCTGCTCTAGCCCTGGCTGCTTCTTCCACAGGCCTTGAGGATGTCAAGGCTGAGGTGGAGCAGCACTTCCACCTAGTGGTCTGCACAAATTAAGGCAATTTCTCCAACCTCGGGACTTCTAAGTCCGCAACAAGATCTTGAAGTTAATCTCTGAAACCGTGAATCTTGCCCTAATATGAAGCAGTGGGTTGTTTACATTCCAGAAAGAATAACACGGTAATCCGAGTTTTATTTGTATGTGCTAGTCATTTCTTGGACTTAGTTCTGTGGGAATCGATGTGATTTGTTAGATCACAACTTCAGGGATGGCGTGACAGCAAGGTGAAGCAGGGAAAATCATGTGTTCCTAAGCTGAAGAACAATGCAGTGCATACTGTGCTATGCTTACAAAGTGCTGGGCACCCCCCTGTGCATCCCACAGCACTCTACATGTCTGTATTCACCCTTACTCTACAGCTGGAGAAAACAAGACATGAAGGAGTATGGCAGATACTTCAACAAATACTATCCCTTTTGTATCCTTGTTTTTGGGTGCTGCATGTGGATACCGTTCTAGAGGGAAGCTGAGCAGTGAACCGAAGTCAGTAAGGATTTAGAGCACATATAGATGGAGCATGGCAGAATCTGGGTCTGTGGGATGGCGTTACAGTGCAGATAAATAACCACCACAGCAGAGCACAGTGTAACACCAGAGGAACCTCAGACCCTCTAAAAACCAGACCTAGTGTCTCAAGCCAAGCTCTCAGGGAACTGAGACCTGCTCATCTCATGAACAGATACTTCATGAACAAGTTAAAGGGGCCAAGTTGAGGATTATTAGGTGGGGTTAAATCACACTGACAGGCCTGTTGGTAGCAAAAGCCCTATAAACTTCTAAGGGGAAGGCTCAGGTTTGCTGTCTCCTACTGCCATTGCCAAGCTGTGCTGCGTCCTTTCAGCAGCTGTTGTGAAAGAGGAACTTGCTGTTCTACACAGGCTGTTTCCCAACAAGGAGGCTGAAAGGGTGGAATTGTTATTGTGAGGACTGGAGGGTTACACACACAGAGGCACACACAGGCACACACACAAATACCCACACCTCCTCTGATTCCTGTGAAGGGAAGCTGTGAGTTCAGAAGTGAGGTTCAGAGCAACTGAGGTGATTCTGCCACGAATGGCAGTATGTGATTGACATCTCTGGGCTGATTCAACATCCAGGCATGATATGGGGTGTGTTGAAGTTATTTTAAGGTGCTGTGGCTTGCCTTAGGGTATCCTGAAATTCTGACACCCTGCCAAATACTCGATTCCCTGGGGGAGGGGGTGATCTTCCGATAACCACACCCTCCCGATTGGCTGCCCAAACGTAATTATATTAAAAAACAGTCTTTATTGACAGCAAAAAACCGAACGATTTTTACTGGAGGAACACACAGGTCATTGTTCCTCTTCTGCTGTGTGACTCATCCAGATCAAGCTGTCTGTTTAGTGTATCTACTAATGCAGTTAACTTGGAAAACCTAACCCGTAAGTGCTTCTTTTGTTTCCTAAAACACAATCGCTGGATGCCTTTTGAAACTTTTCAATTTTTTTTTAAGCCCTGCCGTGTTTTGGAACGAGAAGAGCACAGGCACTTTCTTGGCAAATCTTCCATAACCTTTTCTGTTCCACCCTGAGACAGTACCTTCTTTTACTGGGCTTGCAACAGAAGTGCTTTACACCTCCGAAGAGAGGAAACCTTAATGGCATGCCTGTGAGCTGAGTGAGCATGAAGGCTGGCATAATGTCACACCTTATCATTGGATCAGGTCCGAAATACATCCCTGAGGTCCAGATCCTGAGCATGACCTCCCTTGACCCGCCTGATCCATCAGCATTCAGTCGCGATCTTCCTGGGACAGGGACAAGATGCCAGCCAGCCTATACCCAGTCCCCCCTCTCCCCTGAGAAACACATAACATTTATGCTCGAGCTCCTTGTGTCGTGGGGGTGGCTGCAATGCCAGGACAGGAGTATCAGGGATGCAGATCCACCCCTGCCACTTTTTTCTGCCCGTCCGTCTGTTGCACAAGGGAACGAGATTGCAGGAGTACATTGCCTGCCCCGGCCGCCTCCCTGTGCGGCCGCCTGTGCCCTGCCCCTTTGGCACTGCAGAATTGCCCCATGTGCAGTGCAGCTGGAGAGGGCTCTGCCCACAGAGGAAGCACGACGCTCATCCTGAAATGCAGGAACTCTTCTGAGTGCCTTGTTCGGAATCAAAACCCTCGGATTTTGTTTCGTTTTTGTTTTGTTTAAGGTGGTTGACTGTTAGCTCCTAAGTTCTTTCAGATGAGGTTTTAATCAGAAATAGGCTATATGCAAATAAATATACTACCTCCAATTAGAAAGAAAAAGGACTTCAGACAATGCACTTATCTCAGTACTGCTTGGGTAGTTGAAGCAGCTGCAAGAAAGCTAATAGCAAGGTTGAAACCAGACTTGCCAGCAATTTCAGTCTTGGCCAGACAGTCAATTTTTTCATGCTTTTGTCTGGCTGTCTCTTGGTAGGGCTGCACAAGAAGACCAGTTTTACTTTATTTCGTTATTATACGTATATTTTTCTGATGAATTCATCTATGACTGCCATAACTCAGTGGCACTCTGTTTCCAAGGAATCTTGAGTGACTGAATAATGAAAATGAATTGTGGTTCCAGTAAAAAAAGAAAATTCTTCTCTTCTGTGCAGCCCAATCCCAATAATCTACTTTTGCCAACCTGTCCCTATGAAATAAAAAAGAGCCATTCATTTGTACTGCCTCATTTTCCTCTGTGTACAGTGAAAGGATTTTTTGTTGCAATCTGTCACTCTCGTGTGCACTATCTAAACAGCCTGTGCCCCCTTCCACTCCAGGCAGTACGGAGAGCAGTTATTTTTAATAGAACTCATTTAACATACCTATGTGTTGGTTTGTAGCAGAGCTCACACTCTCTGGACTTCGCTGCAGCTGGGATCCTCCTCTGGACAAAGGTGATGTGTCTTAGAGTGTCTTTGGCTTGGCAGGAGGGTTTATTAAAATACCACAAGTTCAGACAATGCTGGTTACGAGGAGTGCACAGCGCGTTGTATG
This sequence comes from Dicrurus megarhynchus, assembly GCA_013399195.1. Taxonomy (NCBI): domain Eukaryota; kingdom Metazoa; phylum Chordata; class Aves; order Passeriformes; family Dicruridae; genus Dicrurus; species Dicrurus megarhynchus. The sequence continues at coordinate 71,437 of VXAD01005103.1, read as the reverse complement.
TGGGAGGACTGGCGCAGAGTTTCCAGTAAAAATGAAGTGACTTAGAAAACTCTTCTTCACCCTGGCACATCCCAGGGAGCGTATTCTGTGTCTGTGTGTCTGGTGCAGCCTGCTCGCACTCAGTGCACAATGTGTGCTTGTACATGTCTCACAGAAAATCTTGGGAATCGTTTAGCTCCTTGCTTGCGCACAGCACAGGTTTCAGTGTCCCAAAGTGTATTCTTTTGTGTCCAATGAAAGCCTGTCTCAGACTTTAAGCATAGCAGGGGCCATAGTTTCAGCTGTTGTAAATCAATGAAGTCTCAGGGAAGCTGGTGGGGCTCTGCCATTTTACACCAGCTGAAAGTTTGGCCCTTGCCTCTGCCCTGTACTCAGCCCTGAAGATGTGGGCAGCAGGGGCAGGAGGCAGCACCCCACGTAATGACAGCCTGTGGAGCTGTAGCACAATGCCCGCAGTGAGCCACCGAGTTAATGCAATGCGGTTTCATCATCTGTCCAGGCAAAATGAGGACACGATATTGCAAGATGCTTTCAGGCTGTTGCCACAAGCTATTTTATGTGTCTTAGAGTCTTCAGCTGCCGCACGAGTGGAGGTCTCAGCCTTCTTTTTTTGTGGTGAAAAAAAGCTGTTTCTGATTCCCTTTCTCTGGCTTCTCTGCATTTCACAGGACAAAGCAGGTTTCCTCTACCTTTTATAATTTGGTTTTTCAATGCTTCATTTGAGTTCCGGTTAGGCCCAGAACTTTTTGTGATCTTGGCAGTAAGGTTCCAAAGTGTTGATGAGGGGCTTGAACAAGAACTGCCTCAGAAAGTGGAAGTCAGTGGCTTCAAAGGATTGAAGGCACTTTGCACCAGCCAGCCCTCTAGTCCTGTGCTTTTCAGTAATCTTACATGACTTGATTTCATGGCTGGAGCTCTTTGGCTTTTGTTCTGTCTCTTGTCAACTTTGAATTCACAGTTTGAATTATAGTTCAAAGTATACATCAATTTTGAGTTAAAAAATAACATAAAGAATAGGAGCAAAGCATTTTCAGCTTCATTTATTGAAGCAGGTGGATTAAGATTTTTTAAACTTCATAGACAACTTGTAGGTCATGTTCCAACTGGGTCAAGTCTACAGATAAGGTATCTAGTGATAATTCAATGTGTCACTTGTACCTGCTGGCAGCCCTCTCACCCCCCTTATTATTTTCTGCTTTTCACCCATAAAACCCTAGGTGGGTTGGGATCTGACAGTCTGATACATTAGGTGTTTGTGCTTCAGGAACCAACCTTTTGATAATACCTCCCCTATCTCTTGAGACCTCTGGTAAGAAAAATACAGTTACCTTTGTGAGCTGCTCAGGAGTCAGGGTGACTAGTCTGTGGTTATAAACTATTGTCTGCTTTCGGTTGCATGTTAGGGCTCTGGGTGACTTTTTCCTTCATGAGGGTGTCTGTGGGACAGGACAGACACGGGAGTCAGAGAACACAAGGACTTGCTGTCCCTATCTGCTATTGAAGCCAAAGACAACTCTGAGTGAGGCTGTGAGGCTGTGGGTGCAAGTGCTATTTTCATTTGGAATGCAAGTTCCCTGAGGACTTTGAAAACCCCATTCTGTGCCTGAGTCGGCAATGCAGCGTTTGGCCCATGGTTAGGTAACTACTCACTGATCCTGCTGCCAGCAGCAAGCAGATAAACCCAGACCTTGCAGTCTGGGCTGTGATTTCACTGATGTCATGTTAGTCTGAAATATAGATGAATATGACTCTGTTTCGGATACCAAAATGTCTTCCATCACCTAAAGATGTGCAGTGGTCTTCAGCAGGAAAGGAGGATATCAGTGACTAGGAGTATTGAGGCATTTCTCTTTATTCATTCATTCCAGTTGTGTTGGAAATAGTGGTGGATAAAGACAAGCAAATAGGATCCTGGCAGCACAGCAACTGCTTTCCTGAGCTTATAAGCCAGGAGAGTGATGGAGCTATCCTGAACTATAAATGGTGCAATAACAGTTAGTGGCAAAGCAGTGAGTGCATAGATGTACTGCAGGGGGAAAGAAGTGGTAGAGCCCCAGCTGTAGCATGGGCACTTCACACTTAGCTCAGCCACTTCCCTCTCTGAGGGGTGAGCTCAGCTCAAGGATGATGTTTGGAAATAAAAGTAAATAAAGAAGAAGACAGATGTGTCAGGAACTGCTTGGAGGTCTCAGGCTTGCTCATCTTCTCATTTCCCATTTCTTAGGATCTCTTAAAAGAAGTTACATCCCTTGCCCCCATTGTCACTGCCTCTGTGTGCTTCCCCTTCCCTGCCAGGCTGAGCAGATGCCAGGACTGCTGTGAGCAACCTGAGGACAGTCTGAGTTGGATGCAGAAAGTGTCAGATCCTAGGTGCATTTTCCTTCTCCCCCATCTGCCTTAAAGCCTTTTCTTCAGTCATTGCCATCCCCTGAGACACTGCTCCAGCTGCGGGAATGAGCAGGTCAGGATTGTGTTACTCCTACTGCCAAGTTCTACCAGTCCTGGGCAGGAACAGGGAGGAAGGGGAAGGATGAGCCCTGCTTTTCTGGGATCTGCTCTTGTCCTTCCCACATGCCTCACAGCCTCAGCTCCTTTGGGAGCAGCTGCGGTGGCCTAAGGAGACTCAATCGTGGGAGGTAAGGTTAGCAGCCTCTCTAAAAAGCCAGATGAGGCTCTAAAAAGTGGCAAAGGAGATGTGTGAGAGTGACAGGGTTCAGGCATAGCTGCCTGCCCTGCACTTCCTCTCCTTGCAACCTCCAGCCACATGTGGTGGGAAGGTGCAAGAGGTGGTGCCCCAGGAAAGCTGTCCTGCAGCTGGGGACATACTGTGTTAACAACTAGGATGCTGAGCAAAGAACTACAGCTATGGAAGATACTATAATTTTCAACTGCAGATGGCTATCTACCTTCTGAACTTCCCTCTTGATCTCCTGGAAGATTTGCTGAAGTAAAACTTCTTGAACCATTTCAGTCAAATGAGCTGGTTTAGAAACACCCTCCAATTTAAGTAATTTGAGCTACTTGGGTGCAATGTGCTAAGGACTCCTGAGGACTCTCTTGAACTAAAAGACCTGTGGCTGGTAGCAATGACATGTAGGTTAGGGGAGTGGGGCTTGCACCTTCTGTGGATGGCACAGTTGGGGCTGGAGGAGGGCATTTGGCCAGAATGGCTGTAAAGTCAGACTCAGTTACGGTTCTATGGCTCCTCTTGTGATACTAGTCTTTTGTGGGTAGACAACTATGCTTTTGAGAGGATCACTGATGAATTACAATGGAGTGAGGGATGAAGGCAGTCATTTCTATCTGCCATATATTTTGTTCCATGTGTCACTCGGCAGACTTGAGAGGAAAGCTTTTTTTCCTTGACATATATCTATCTATCTATCTATCTATCTATCTATCTATCTATCTATCCAAAGCTGCATTCAGCTGCTTCTAAACTTCAGTGGGGTTAGGGAAGCAAATTCTGAGTGTCATTTAGCATCTTAGGAAAAACATATTAACAGTGGGAAAGATCTGTGAGTGAAGCAGTCTTGAAGAATCTGAGCAAACTTCAAAAGTAACCTTAAAACCGAAGAAATTTTACTGAAGAAAGTAATCAAGTATATTTTCACACCTACCCCAAGCAGACTGGATGAAGGCAAAAGTGCTAATGGATTTCATCTCAGCTTGGAGAGATCAAGTGGGAAGGAAACATTCAGTGTATATCTTTCCACCTTCCCAGAGAGAGGATGCAATCCAAACCTTTTCTAGTTCTATGATTGCCAGATTTTGGGATGCTGTTGTATAATTATTCAGATGGAGAAAAGTCAGATGCTGAGACTCAGTCTATGCTAGTGAATCCAAGCATGCCTGGCAGCCTTCTTTGGCCCTGGAACATGACAGTCCATGCTAGTTCACTGCTAGCACATTGCAACTGATACTCTGTCTGAACTATTTTTGGGTCTGGTCTGGCAACAGGAGTGTGCCAGGGACCATACACAGTAGATGGTTTGCTGGCTGCCACCTCATTTAGGAGGCTTATTTACTAGCACACTGTTCTCCAGCCTCTCTCCAGCTGGCCTGGAGGTTTGGTCCCAACGCCATAATTGGGACACTGTTGTGGACACAGCCTGACTATAACCCAGCATGGGGTGTACATGTGCCATACTGGAATTCAGCATGGAGCACGTTAGCTCTTTGGCGGCCTGTGCGGATACCTCAGTAAAGCTCCTGGACATTCATGCTTTGTTACCCTGGAGGAGCAAGAAATGAGACAGGGGGACAAATCCTGCTGAAGTGTGCCTTGGGAACACAGTAACAGGGCGAGGGTAGATGTGCCCAAAGGCCCAGTGTGTTCAGTTGGCCCTTGCCAACTTAGGATCCTTGCAAATGAGTACAAATCCTAACTGATTCACTGAACTATTAGAAGGGGAGATCACAAACGAGTGAGTTTTCCATGGTACCACCTCATTCCTAGTGGTTTTTCTACAGGCGTGGAATACTTTGCCCATGACACAAGTTTGGAAGCTTGACTGTGTCACCTCTGCTTAAGCAACTCAGGACAGCTTGTGGAGAATATCCACCAAGGGAGGTTAAGCTCAAGACTTCTGTCCAAAATGTGCTGAGGCACTTGAACCATGCCTTGACCCTCCTGGCAGCATTCTGAGATTTTGACGAGATTTTTGTACTTTCATCATCTTAACATCTCCAGAATTGTGTTGCTATGCTTACTGTACAGAGTGTCTTTAGGGCTGCAAGATAAAAACCCCTGTAGGATTCAGAGGTGTGGTGGTTTCCAGGAGTGCTTGGTTGACTGTGAAGTGAATGTCTGGGACAGGGATCTGGGAGTGTTTTGGTAAAAAACGAGACCTTGTAATTACTTTTGTCCTGCAGACTCAGAGCAGAAGAGGAAACATCAGGATGTGCCCAGGGATTGTGATAGAGGCAGGGACCCTGTGAGGGTGAAATGAGAGGCAAAGGGAATAAGCGTGGGACAGGAGCCACTGCAACATTGACATTGGAAAGGGAGGACAGGGAAGACAGGGGACTATGAGCTGCTGATGGTGAGCCAGGGACAAATAGTAGACTGCAGCCGGAGTAAGGAAGTTTCATAGGCAATTTATGGCTCAGATATTCATTTGGTGCCTGTCTGGTGGCCTTCAAGCTGCATACGGGACAGAGTCCATTGCCCATGCACGCCAGCTGTGAGACTCTGCGTTCTCTCCAGCTAGGTAGTGGCTCACAGTGCTCACTGTCTCTTACCCAGCCTCTGCAGGTCTCTGGGACTTTGCAATGGCTCACAGGGCAAGAGCTCACAGTGCTGAGGAAAGCTTTTCCAGCAGGGAGGCTCAATTCTGCATCCAGCACATACACAGCCCAATCTGTAACACACATGGACTCCACCACGGAGTGATGCTCCTGAGCTCCCTCGTGCATGACTGCTACCTTTGTCCAGCTGTCTCCTCTTCTTTTGCACATGTAAATAAATCTGGGTTCCAGTGGACTGTACTTTATCTACAGAAAGCCATAAATTTAGCTCAGAAAGCCAAAATTATGTACACAATGGAGCAGCACAGAGCATTGCAGAAGATTTGTGGTCATTGAGTAGTTGAACTCAATTCTTCTCATTAGGCTGGAGGGGCAAAATGCACCTGCAATAATGCTTCAAGTCTTTCCATCATTTGTGTTCTTTCCTGTTTAGTGGTAGGTGCTTTTCCCCTGCTGTGATCTCCACAAATCTATGAGTTTCTACAGCATTTGAAATGCCATATAAAGAATGGACAATCCATTTTCTGGGTACAAGATATTACCATTGTCATTCCATGCAAAGTATCTTCCGAGCATTAGGTTATCCCGATGTGCTATGTAACCAGTCTTCTTCTTGATATGTAATTATAAATCTGTATAATGCTTATCTAATTCTCAAATCCTTCTCAATTGATTTCCATTTTCCCTACAAATTTCTTGTTTTCTTTCGCCTCCCCCAGTCTGGGTGTCAACTGCTAATATAACTAATGATTTTTTCTACTCCTGTTTCCAGATAACAGCTGAAAATGTTAAACAAACCAGAGCTCTGGCAGGACCCTGCTAGACAATTCATCCAAACACATCACGTTACAACTCTGGTAAAAGGATCTGTTGGATTTTCTTTTGGATGAGATAGCTCATTTGTATTTGCTTCATGTTAATGTGAGTAGAAAGCACTGAGATCTAAACAAGGTAGATAAATCATTCCAATGAAGCTAGTTTCAAGAAAGAGAATCATGAAAAATAGAGCGCCATGGACAATCTGCACTGAGTGAGGACTGTTTTGACTTGGGTGGTGCTAACACAGTGTGTGTTTGCAAGTTATTGAGTAACAGGCAGTAGCAACTGCTGGACTGTGAAGGCTCTTGTATTGCCCTCTTTGTTGGTAAAGAGATGGAAAGAATTGCTCTGAGACATCTGTTCCTGGGCTGACTGGTGCATCCACAAGAAAAAAGGGAGTGAGAAGAACAATACCCATTTGCCCATTCACAAAATTTGAATGCACGCTTTCATTTGGGTTTGTTTTTGACTCTCCCAAACATCATCAGTTGTCATATTTTCCACTGCCATTTAAAAATCCTGCTTTGTAATAATAAGATTTATAAAAAGAATAAACAAGACAGCAAAAATATATTAAGCAAATAAATCCGGCGGATTAAAAAAAGTGAGGCAGTGCCCATACTCTGTCTTCACCTCGCAGTTCAAAGCAAGTGCTGAGTGTCTCAACAGGCTGCTCGAGTGGAAGTCACGAAGAGCACAGATTGCTTGGCAGAGCATCCACCGCAGAGGCTCGTCTCTCGAATTTGACCCTCAAATCCTCCTCTCTCCATGTAGGTCTCCCTGTGTTTTGCCTGCTGGCAGACAAGCTGCCTTTCGTTAGTGTCTCCATTCCCATCTAATTGTGTCCCTTGCTTTGGGCCTGATCCAAGGCCAACGGGAAGACTTTCACTGGCCCTAGTCAACTTTTGGATCAGCCTCTTTGAGAGGAAATGCTGGCAAAAGGGCTATGCAGAGAGCTGAGAAATGCTTATGCATGTTCTCTTTGAGCTTAATGGTGCTCCGTGCTCTGAAATGTTCATGTATGAGTGTAGGGTAAAAAAGGAAAAAAAAAATAGAATTGCTAAGCCAGGAGAAAGAGGGCAGGGGAACCTGATCCTGCACGAACTGGAGTGCAGCTGCATAGCCTTGAGCGTTACTGTGCGTAGTAGCGAAAATGAGGCCCAAAAGGGGAAGGCTTAACTAAGTACCTCAGCAGCACTACAAGATGCTTGCACTAATGTCTCCGCAGACATGCCTGCTGTGAGGCTGGGTGGGAGTATTAAGGGATCTGGAGATTTAATGTTTTATGGTGAAAAGGACCAAAACAAGCATTTAACTTGCACCTGCACATGAACCCCCGCTGGGACTGGCATGAATACATTCCTAGCATGTGTGATGCTGCGTGGCCATGGTTTTTATGGGCCAGTGGATATTTTCTGGGCTAGCAAACACCATGTTTCTTGTGTTGTGGGAGTGATAAACAACATGAATTACATTATATGAAAAAGGCATTCCAAAAGAAGATAGACAACAGCATGCTGGAGTCTGATAATAACATGCTATAAATATACTTCTTCTGTACCATCAGCAGTGATGGAAAGCAGCAAGACCTTAAAGTGATCAACAGTAAATATTATGGAATCAATATTAGTCAATTGAGAATTTGCACGGAGCCAGGGGATTTCAGTAACATGATAAGCAGGAGCATTTTTCCTCAAGTGCAGCTCAGGAATTTGAATTGCTCTTCAGGGATGCCATCTAATATTTTGTTCCTTTTCAAAGTAGGAGGTGCAGCTACATACAGACGCAGAAAAGGAGGGTAAAACCCCTCCACAAGTAGGATCTCTGCATCAGACTTACGGTATATATGGGTGTACTAGGGCCGAGCTGGGTATATTTCTATTTGTTGCTGTCTCCCGGTAAAGAGAACCTCTCCGCAAATGATAACCAAGGCCTTCCTAGTAATGGACCCAGGACAGAAATTTTGAACAGCATGGCATGTCTGAGAGGAGAAAGAAATTTGCTTATGGACTGAACCTGAACTGGAGTTTTCCCATTCTGGGATCAGGAAAGCCAGCTGGGATGCTTGAAGGCAGCTGTCATGGACGGCAGGAAGAGTGAACTTCCTTTCCCCAGACTAAGGGCTCACATGGTCCTTAGCCCAAGGGTATAATGAAAGCTGGAGGAACTGCACTGAAAAACATGATGATGTGGAAGGTTTTGCTGACTAAGAAACATTTGACTGTGAATGAACTCCATGGGGAACCCAGAGTTAGACGCCATAGAAAATAAGGGAAGTCAAGCAAACATGGAAAGGAGAGGTAAAGAAATAGCCAAAGATAGTATCTAAAAGAGGGAGGAAAAATACAAGTATTAAATCAAGGGGAAGAAAAATGAATGAAGACTTGGAAAGGAAAGAACCCTGAATTAATGGTTGCTCTTGGGTGCTGTCATTTTATTTAATTTTCAGTCATTTTCAGTCAATAATGCTGAATTGCCTGTCTAGTAAAAATGTACAGCTTTTTGGGGCATTTTTTTTAATATTAACCTATGTTTGAAATTGAAGTTAATGTTTCATTGGCTCTGTTATTTGAATGCTTTTATTTGACACATATCTTCAGGCATTGTTTTGTCAGCAGACTTTATGATAATATTTTCATGGCATATGTGTGTGTGAGAGAGAGAGAGAGAGAGGGAGGAGGAAGAGGAGAAAGAGCAGCTTTTCCCAAATGAGGGTCATGACCCAAAAGCTTAGTAGGTCAGAGTTGAGAATTAAAAGGAAAAAAAAGTTTCCTTTCTTGCATGGAGTGGTGACCGAATGAAAACATGGCTGGCACACAGTCTGCTTCTGCCCTTGATTTTCCTGTTCGCAGGGGGGTTATTTACCATCTATGCTAGAATGAAAAATGTGAAACCTGGTAGCTCATTACAGTTTAGGGGATGGGATGAGGACATTTTTTGCAATGGCAGGAGTCTTCCTGTGGCAAGCAGGTTGCTTCTTGAAACATGCTTAAAGTGGTGCTGTGCCCCTCCACAGCTCAGTGCTGCCAACTCTGTCGTGACTTTGCTGTGCAGCACTGGTGCCTTGGTCATTGACTGTGTTGGCACAAGAAGGGCGACTGCATGAGGTCTTCTGCTTTAAAAGAAAGTGAGGTCCCCACAACTTGATTAGTGGAAGAAATTCTTAGAGCTCTGGTGGTAACAAGGGCAGTAGGGGCTTCCCAAACCCGGGGAGAGACACACACATGTTGCAAGCCCATCTGGCAGCCAGAGGGCAATTGCCATACATGTCCCAGCCACTGCCTTCCCTGTGCTACTTGCTCCAGCAAATTCTGGTATTTTTAAACAAATGCAGATTTTACAACGTTTGAAGTAAGGATCGAAACAAAGGTCTAGGGGCTGGACATTCAAAATATTGTTGTTTGAATTGCCTAAATAAGGGTTCAGTTGCTTATTTTTGGCACACTATTAAGCTTGCTGGAGTAACCTAGCACAATCTCTGAGAATGCGAGAACTAATGTGGTGGTTGTTTGCGCAGAAGTATGTATGCAGCTTCCAAGAAAGCCAGCAGGGCTGCACATGTGTGTCTGCGGGAAAGAATTCCCATCTGCCATGTAAAACACATAATTCTTATACATTCACTGGAGAGACAATCCACCATTCCCTATCCATCAAAATGTTTTGTGCTAAGTGGTGGTAAACAGTCTGACAAATGGTAGGTGATTTAAAACTTCTTTGGTTGAAAATTGATGGTTATTCCAAGCAGGCTACAGTGTGAATCAGATGCTGATGCAAGACATAAGCACCTGACCCATCTAATAAACTTGAAAAGGACGTGGTATGTGAGCCAGCAGTGAATGCAGCTTGTGGGTCACACCTCATGCCGGGCGTGTCCCACAATGAAGCCACGTCTGCCGATCTGAGCAGCCCTTTTCTGGGCTGACCAGTGGATAATGTGTAAAAAGGGTGTGGTGGGACAGGTTTAGTGCCTCACACATATATTGAGGACATTCTCTCCTCTTTGTGCAAATAGATATCTACATTGGATAGACTTGACGGTGGCGGGGTGCCTCATTGGATGAGGGAGCTGTCATAATTTTGTCTAAATCCCTCCCTCCTCCCCCGCCCTCCCACCGAGTTTGGATTTATTTAATTGATGCAAACCTCAATGACGCCTTGAGTGAGCTTTAAGTGATTGCACCTTACTTTGCATTGCAAGGGCCTGGAAGCACCATGATTCCATAACTCAGCAGAAGGGAGCAGGTCTTTTCCCTGAAGACACTGTAACCTCTGCTTGAGGTGTATGATCTTTTTTATCTGCTCTCGACAGTTCTCTTATGATTGGTGAAATACATTCTTCTTTCAGTTTAAGTAAATGCTTTAAAGTGATTTGCTTGTTTAAGATAATTCATGCTAATCTGAAGTAGCCATATTTCTACACAAACTATCACCTAACAACTTCTTCCTAGGTTTAGTGAAAACTCTTTATAAAATAAGGTTGTAAGTCATATTAAAAATCCCTGGCAGCAAATATATACAAACCTGTCAATAGCACTGTGTAAACAAGTACTTTGCTGCCTTTCATAATACAATAAAAAACCACTCACGTTTAAAGAACTACAACAAAGTTGAAGGCTTCAGGATATAGTGGGTTGAAAAACAGCCCATGATAACTCTGAAAGGAAATACTTTTATTTCTTTAAATAAAAGGGAGAATGAAAAATGCCATACAGCTTGGAATTATGAATAGAAATTGCAGAAAATTACGATGTGAGTGTATGCATTTGTTGTTGTTGACTCAGAGAGGTCTTTTGGCTCTTCAGTGGCTTACAGCTGGAAAATGTTTAGAGATAGGGAGCCTTGTTATTAGTTTCTCCTATCATGTCTCATGGGTAACATCAAAAATACAATATGGCTTTATTCCCCTTTGTCACTCCATTAGGTTTCCCTTTAAACTTCCATCTTACTATGAGCGTTAAAACAGAGCCCTGATTTGCATATTCTCCTGTACTACAGGAAAAGCTGTGCGAACCATTACAAAAACGCAAACACAGGTTTGAATTATGGCCATTTTGAGATGATTCAATTAGCTGCTAATAGGTGTTCACAGTGGTATGTTGTAATGGGAAGTCAGGTTGTAGTTAATGGTTACCATAAGTTAGAAGGGTGTTAAAAACAGCCGTCCTGTTCGGCTCAGCCATACAATCAGAGCTCTGTCTTCCAAGTTAGCATGGCATACTGAACAGGCAGGAACCTGGGCTTTAGCTGGTAATTTTATTGCTTTCCCTCTAGTGCTCAGTCGACATGAATAGGAATGGCTCTGTGGAATGGTGCAAAGAAGAGCCCAATTAACCCCCGATGATCCTCTGGAGGAATTTTGCTTCCCTGTAGGGTGCTTGTTACTGCAATTATGTTTTCCATTATGGATTTTCTTTGGAATGTGCAAGCCGCGCACAAGAATCAGATAGCAGTGAGCATAACATAGCTCATCACAAGCATGAAGAATGAACTCGTTGATGGCTTAGAATATTAAAATACAGTAGCCAGAGTAGAAGTTAAAGAAATGGAAAGGAGGCTCGTCATCTGATCTTTCCATCTGTGCTACATTTCAAAGATAATTTCACTATTCTGTCCAAACACGTGCTACTGTGTTACAGAATGTTCTGTCTTAGTCAGGATATTAAGTGACACATGATTATGAAAGGAATGGATATTACACGAAAAACACAGTATACAGACAAATACATGGGGGTATTAACCATTGCAGGCGCATTCACATATCAGCATGTATAAATATAGTGAGGGCGTGACTTGCAATATGTCTGGTACTGAATCTGCTGATCCTACTAATTAATATTTATTTTTTGTATTACAACAGCATCCAGAGATCTCAATTAAGGTTCAGCTGAGCTTATTGCTGTAGATGTATAGCAAAGGCAGGCATTGGCCCAAACAGCTTCCAGTCTTTCGAGATGGCATAAATGAACAGGGATGGAGACAGGAGCAAAAATTTAAACTTAGCCAAGGGTGTGCCAAGCTGAAAGTGTGATCCTCAGGTCTGGGTGAGGTGTCTGAACTTCACGGGTGATACGCAGAAGGAATAAGTCATTTAAGGCAAGGAATGGCAGGAGTTACATAGCACTGCACCAGCTAGCTGGTAAAATGTGGGAAAGGTTTATTCCTCAGACCATCCTTTCTCCCTAGGCAGGATTTAGAACCTAGAGACCTTTCTGCAGCCAGATATCACAGCCGTGTCCCTAGATGTGAGCTCCAGGCGAGGTTAGGGGACAGCTGGCTGCAGGCATTACTGCTGCTGGAGAAGCTCTGAACTTGCACCCAGGGGTGAGATGGCATCTTCAGGAGATGAGAAATGATGTTGTCTCTCAGTCCAGTTAGTGCATTCCACCTGGGATAGCATAAGGAGGAAGACTTAGAGAGCAAAGAGAGAGGAGATTGGAAGCTCCAGCTCGCCATCCCAACCCAGCTGTGCTCATCCTCCCTCATTCCAGACATCTTTCCTCCCCCACGTCCCATTACAGGAACAGAGTCTTTGGGGCAGCCTACTGAAAATGAGTGGAGGGCCTTACAAACTGGAAAACATGAATACTGAAATAAAAAGTTAGTGAGTGAATAGGCCAGAGGCAAGAGGAGGAAGACTGAGCAATGTGCCTGAGAGGCAATTTAGCAGGGAGGGGCCAGGCCTAATTAATCTCTAGGATGAGGAGGTGGGTCAAGCGACAAGTGTAGCACTGAGCATGCCTCAGGCTGAGCATCGCTTTCAACACCTGGTTTATTAATACTCGGAGAGCAGTGGCACTGTGTATGGGGAAAGACGGGGTTTGGGGTGTGGTGGTGATCTTCTCTTCTTCCTTCCTTAAGCAAAGATGTCCCATGCAGCCAGACCAGCATAGTTCTTCAGCTTAGGAGGCAGCCATGGCAGGGATTTTAGTTGCACCATCAGAGGCTATGAAGTTGCGTGTAGGGATTGACTGTACTAGGTGGGAGTGCTGCTCTAATACAGAAATACTTATTAGGGGCAAAGAGGGGAAAAACTCCTTAAGTTCTGGACCACAATCCTGACGTTCAAAGCAGGATGGCTTATATTGCTAGTTGCAAGTCCATGAGGATCTGCCTCAAAATAAGCTGAGACAAGATCATCTGTTTCCACTGGAAAACATAGGTTTGAGATGCATGGTTTTAGAAAAGTGCTGGCCTTTCTTTAATGTGTCACTCCAAGGGTATTGCAGCTGCAAATGTAGCTGCTATTTCTGCTGACTCTGTGTTGCCTGGGTCAGTGTTTTAGGCATGAACAACCTATGTGTATGCAGACTTGCTTGCTTTTTGATTAAAAAAGAAAGCTGGTCTTGAACATGTTGCATCTCTTCGGGCCCTAAAAGTGGCAGATAGAAAGAAATCTAAGTGGCTGAAACAACAACAGCAAAGTCCCCACGGACTTGCAGCCATCAGCATGAATGAGCAGAGAGTAGCTACAAAGCTCTTACCCACACGTAGAAATGGGAGAAGTTGACAGATCATTCTGCTCACTCACTGGTCCTGCTGTGAGATTGCTTCTTTCTGAATTTTTTAATGTGGGGGCTCAAGGGCTTGTTGCTTCATCTTAATGTCACTTAATATGACTTTGGTCTTAAAGATTTGGAAATGCTGCTGTAGCTTTCAGGGCTGGTTAAAATACAGCCTGGAAGGACCTCATGAACACATTTGGAAATTTTTGGAACAAAGCCTAAGGAGGTAGTTTAGCTCTGTGAATGTTGAGAGAGCCACTTACATTTCAGAAAGCTCCACAACTGGTTTCAAGGGGAATATTGAAAAATTTGACAAGGTTCAGAGGAAAGTTACAAAAGCAACCATGTGAAAAGAAACAAACCGAAAAGAACCCCTCATGACAGCAAAAGATAGGAGGGAAGTTCTGCTTATTTAGCTTTCAAACCAGTCCCTTGTCACAAGTTAAAGATACCTCGGTAGGATCAGCGATGCAATAGGAAGGGTTCCGCAGTTCAGTAGGCTTGTAACAACAATACGTTGTTGGCTGGGAGTTGAAGCTGAGCACCTTCAGACTGAAAACCAGGTCCACATTTTTAACAATGAGGGTGATTTACCATTGGAACAGCTTACTAGGGATTGTGGTAGATTTGCCACGATTGCATGTTTATTGTGGTTGTTGTTCAACCACAGCTATGGAACTTCAAATAAGAATTACTTAGCATAATCCTATAGTCCATGTTGCTCTAGATACCAGACAAAATGATCTCAGTTAGCCCTTCTGGCCTCAACATCCAAGCATTTGTGTAGGATGGGGAAGTTTATATCTGCATCCTAGAACAACAACTGCCACAGGTGCTGACGTGGCTGCTGCTGATGTTATGGAAACAAAGACTTGTAAGGGTTTGAGTCTTCAGGCACGCCACCTCAAATCCCAATGGGCCAACCATGTCTGAGGGGGACTGTACTGAATGTGGTGTTGGAACATAGAAAAACTGCACTTTATCAATGTATTCCTGGGTAGGTGTGCTACCTGCAAAATGGAGCTGTCAAGACCTCAAAAGAGAGTCTTTGGTACTAGGAGAATAGGTTTAGTCTGGAAGACTGTTAAGTAAAGGAGTGAAGCCCTCAGAAGTGAAGTTGACTTTGCACAGTTCGTGCTCTGTTTCACAAAGCTAATGCTGCTGAAATGAAGCTGCACAGCTGCTGACAGGCAGGATGGGACTCTGAAGACTTTGATCAAAAAACAATTTCACATTTGGGTCCCACCCCTTTGGACCTGGTAGCAGAGTCAGAAACACTCCTGAAGAGATCTAGGCAGGAAATTTCTGCATAGCTTGTCTTTCTGAGCCAGAATCTCATTTACTGTTTTCTAACGAGAACCCTTTGAGCCTCTGACAGCCTTTGAGAGCGCTGGAGGGTGACTTGGGACTGTGGCCCTCAGGTTACCATCTCATTTTACATATACACATATCCTCAGAGGGGTAGTATTTGAAAGGAAAAATGGTATAAAGTCTTTGAAAGCAAAGCTGCAGAAAAATTTTATCTTACAGTTCAAATCTGCCTTTGAAGCCAGAAAACTCCAACCCACCATGGCACTGTGCAAACAGCATCTGATATTTTCCTTCAGCTGGCCACAGTGTGAAGAGGGACAGATTGTGCACGAACGGGTATTACCCGCAAAGTTACACTTGCCTGTAAAAGTTACACCTATGCCAGCTTGCCTGCAACAGTGACAGTGGATGCACACTCCTCTGAAACCTTCATCTGTCCGGCTCCCCCGCCTTTCCAGACGAGCTGCTCTTCGTGGTGGCAGTCTCAGCAAGCTGCAGGGCTGCAGCAACAAAGCAGAGGTCAGCGAGCTAAAGCAAACAAGCCCGCACACATCCATGCTCAGCAAACTGCCTGCCAGGGCTCGAGGCAGAGACCAGCACAGAGTTGGTGTGCTGACAATTCCCTGCTTTATTCTGCTGCATTACATGGAGCCAGAGTCCAAATGATGAGAGGGTGAGCAGCCTGTCTCCACACTGGAGTGTCTGTGGGGGAATTCAGAAAGATTTCAGTATCTTGGGGTTTGTATCAAGAAGCAGGACAGCTGGAAAAGGTATTGGAGCAAATACATTCTAACCAAACTAGTTGTGCTCCTGAGGATGTTAAATCTTCTTATAATCATTTATGAAATCAAAGACTGACTTCCTTTCTAAGTGGAAAGTCGCCTTCCCCAGATGGGGGTGGGAAACAGGGGACTGAACCTGATTTAAAAAAGATCACCATTAAATGTCATTCTCCAGGAGAGAGACCCGCTGAAATAAAAAAAGATTTATGTGTGAGATTTAAAGTGTCCTTGGTGTGGGACGTATGTGCCAGAGAAAGTTTGTTTGATAATTACACTGGGAATACAGGAAGGAAAGACTAATTCCTGTGCTATAAGGGAGGCATGGGTTGACAAGTACAAGAGAAGTGCAGGAATCCACATACAATTATTTATTAAGGAGTCCCATCTAGGTGTGTATGGCTATGTGCAGTACAGAGCAAAAGAAACATGTGGAGATGTAGAGCACAAATTCCTCGTGCCTACAGGGAGGTAGAGAGGAAAGACTGATCATGTGCGATTAGACACCGAATGCTGGCTCTCAGGAAACAGGGGGTCAGTTCCTGCCTTGGCTGCAGGCTTCCTAGGGCTAGACATTTAATATCTTTGGTCCTGGTTTCCCATCTGTAAAAAGGGAATAACATTTCTTTTGGCCTTATTTGTTTTGGTTGTGAGATCAAGAAGACAAGTCTCTCTTCCAGCGTGTGCATGTGCAGTGCCTAGCATGATGGGGGCTCCCATTCTCCTTCGAGCTGCTCGGTGTTATGTTGATAGCAGAGCGTGAAGGGGAGGGAGAGACTGGGAACAATGCTGGGTTATCAAGAGAGGCTTTGCCTCTGGCAAGGCAGAGAGCTGTGTCTCTGGCAAGGAGGGGTATGGAAGAAGATGGAGGTCGAAGATAGGTAAGAGGTAAAAGGCTGGATTGGAGAAGCAGCTGAAGTTGAAGGTTGAATCTTCCAAGTCCATTGAGCGATTATTTTGAGGGAGATTATGAGAATCTGAAGTCAGCAGTTGTAGATGAAGCTGTATTGGCATAGCTCATGAAGACCTTGTCACTTTATATTCGCAGTACAAGGGTGAGATCACACTGTGGGAAGCCAGGAGAGTGCAGGCAGTATTCTCCATTAGGAAGGGCCTCGAAGCTAGGTTCAGAGTGGTTGTCCTGCCGTGACTCTTCCCCCTGACATGATCCTTATTGTTACAGAAGTAGTGCTTCAGGGCACCAGGACAGTGAGGCAGAGTGAAGTGCAGAAGGTGCCTGGGATGAGAGACTCTTCCCGTCCACAAAGACACCAGAGGGATCTTATCCTGGTCAGGTGTCTTGGGATGTTTCCAGTTTAGGCTTGATCTATTTCGTTGTGGAGTTTCAAAAGGGAATTGCATGATACTCTTGTGTGAAAAGATTAGTGAGGGAGGGATGGAAAGGAAAAAAGGTAACGATGGAGGTGCTCCTGGTGTGTCTCCAGGCTGCCGTTCTCCACAGCATGGGCTTCCCACAATGCTCGTGGAAGGACAGGGGTGTCTGAGAGTCCCATGTCAGATGCATCATCCTAAAAAATGAGCAACCCACTCCAGTCTGTGCTCTAAACTGGAATTCTGAGACTGGCCTGCCTGACAGGGCTCTGTCAATGTCCATGGGTTTGTCTGACACTGGAGATAGACCCCTCTCTGTTGAGGGAATGTTGATGATAGTTATTATTTCTAATTTGTCTAAAAACTGGTGTACCAATGTCTCATCCAAATCTTAATTTAGAAATGAAATATACCTTCACTTGTAGGGAAAAAAGGAATCTTAAAAAAGAAAAATGAGAGACTGATAAAAGAATTATTCCTTGAATATTTCAGGAGTTGCTGATTTTCCTTCTTTTCTCTCTCTCTCTCACTCCCTCCGTCTGAAAGACCTGCCTAGTTATGAATTTGAGAGTCTCGGGACTTGTCTACACAGGGAAATTTATCAGCCTAATTATGCCAGTGTAATCAGGCTGATAAATTTGCCTGTGTATACAAGCCTTAATTTTAAAAGCTCCATTGTCTGTGAGTGCAAACCTAGTGAGCAGTCGTGTTTTAGGCCCCTGAACTGTGCTTGCCAGCTGTGGGCTGACTGCCGAAGTCTTTGACCGAGTTTCCTCATTTCAAAGCAGTGGGGTTCTTTGGATACTAAAAGCCTGTATTAAATGAAACAGGAAAGTATCAAAGGAGTCATATTTTGCTGAAGCAACTTGCAGTTTCTTGTGAAATGTATTGACAAGGGTATATAGGTCACTGCTGCCTCCTGCTTGGTGGAATGCCAGACCTGCTCCCATCTGCATCTCTCTCTGGTCACTGGCTTATCCACACAACTGGCACCACTAGTAGAGATTCCCATTTAGGTAAGGAATGGAAAATTTGTGTGTTTGAAGGTGCATGTCCAGAGATCTATACTTCATGTGGTATAGGTGCATGGTAGAGGTGATACTCATAGTCACAGAGGTTTGTGCAGCATGTGAATTCTGTTTTGTTACCTGTGCTTGTCTTCTGTGCAATCACTGTCATTGTCAGGGAGGTAAAAAAAACTCTGGGTAGGTTTGGAGAAAAAAAGTATAGTTGTGTAGCTGATTACCCATTTCTCTATACCATGGCTATATACAAAAACCTCTCAGTCTGCACATACAATTAGCTAGACAGCTGTGAAGCTGAGTATTTCCAAAGTGAACACACAATGTGGTCTTGTGGCTCAGGCCTGATCACTTCTCCACAACTCTTTAAAAAAGAAAAAGCCCAAATGCCTTAGACTCCATTACAAAATGAGCTGGCTGAAATAATAGCCATCCCCTTCCCAAAAATAGGTACTGTTCAAAATAAAGGGATGAGTTGGTTTGCATGTTCAGAGGAGTTTTGCTAGTGGGCACTTTGTCCACTTGCAAAGATTGACATTTCTCTGGCAGGAAAACAGGAGAGAGCTCCTCAGGAGCAGGGGCATAAGAAACAACATTCTAGAAAGTGATGTGTATTAAAAATAGTCCTGAGAAAAGTGGGGAGGAAGAGCCTCTGAGCAAAGGTCTGACCTAAAATAGGCTGAATTTGTTAGTGATGATCCACATAGTTGTGGTTTTTTTCCAGTGTGGGAGACTCTTGGGTATATTGATGTGTATGTAGAATTACAGGATGTCACTGACAGACTTGCGTGTTGATGCCCTGGCCCATGAGGTGTTTGCACAGAGCTGTGTATCCTTCTTTCAGACAACTCTGTCTGCTGGGTGTCTGCTTTGTTTTCTTCCTCCTAGAGATGTGTCCTGAACTATTGTGGGTGGATCAGGATTTAACTGATATTTACAGGAGCATTTTCTATTTCTTAGCCCATTTAAGATGGCTTTGTGTTAAGATGAAGCTTTGGGACCTGGTTATGGTGCAGCAAATGAGGGACTTAGGGAGGAACAACCTAAACTTGAAGTCCTAGTGGGCTAAGTTGTGCAGCAGCTCAAGTCAGGTTACACGCGGGTAGGAGGAGGAAGGGATGCATGTCTAGTTCCATCTTGAGCTTCCTCTAAATCACGCCAATAGGCAGGTACTGATTCCTTTTATCAGGAATAGATATTTTCACATTTTCCATCCCTGAATGGCATAGGGTACCTCTGGGAATGGGAAGTGTGAGCCTGACCCTGCTGGTCACACACCCTTAGGAAAGAAAACACAGGGCACATCTCCCACCATTCATGCAGGGACACATTTTGCCATTGAATCGAGTATCTCCATGAGCTGCAGAGCCAGTGAAATGTGGTTTTCTTGTGTCTGTAGGGTGTTCTCCGGTCTTGTGAGAGCAGAGCTGGTGCTGCTGCCCTTCCTGCAGTTACATTGCCAATTTCTTCTATGCGGATGTCTGTGTTCCAGAACTTGTGAGAACTTTGTGTCTCAGGAGGTGTTTGCCCCTCTATCAAACTTGGCTGAAACTGGAAAAGAGGTTGTAAAATTACAAGGGAGTCACAGGCACCCATGCCTTAGACACAGCCTGTGTGCATGATTCATCCATTTAATTTTTATAGGTGGTGCTGAAAGATATCCTTGAGATGCAGATCCAAATTGTTCACAAATGCCCCGGTGAGTGCAACAGGACAAGTGGAAGATGAGAAACAACATGTAGCTGTAGCAGACGAGCGTAGGAGGGACGCAAAGTAGCTGTTGGGTGATGGGGATGGTTATCAACGGGATTCTCTCAACGGGAAGCGCGTCCTCTGTGCCCAGGAATTTGAGAGCTGTGGGACGCCTGCTTTCAGAAAAAAAAAATGTTTTGCTACTGACAGGAGAGGGCACGTGCTTTTTTTGGAGTCCCATTCATCTTCCCAGTATGAGAAACCATTTCGTAAAGGAAAGAGATTACCTAATCGTGCTTTGGCATTTTCCTTTGTCCGCTTATCTCACATTTCCTAGCCACTGATGGATAGGTAAAATCTCCCAGCCATGACAATATGGAGTGCTGCGTATGAGGGTTGGTATGCAGAGCTGATCCAACAGGACTTCTCTGTGCGCCGGCGACGTTAATGTGTGTTACTGAAAGAAGGGTCTAGCAGCAAGGTGCAGAGCAACCTTTTTCACATGTGAAGGCGCTAAATGGAAACTTTTAAGATTTTTTCACCAGTGTTTAAAAGATTCTCCTTCTCATCTGTTGCATACTGATAAGTTAAGTAAGATCTCATTAATGATCTTTGGTTAAAACCCTTTTTTCTGTTTAATTGTTACAGTCACCTCTGTCTTAACTTTTTTTTGTTTGAAACTGTGTCTATCACTGTGATCTGTGCAAAGTTGAATAAAATAAGAATCCTGGAAAGACTGAAGGTTGTTATCTTGCTTACCAACTTCTCATATACCTAATAATGTAAATACCTAATAATGTAAATAATTTAAATTTCTTTTTTTTCTTCTTTTTCCTTCCTAAATTTCAGTATTAGCAGATCTGGTGTGGAGGGGGAAAATTATTTCAGATGAGGCAGCAGAGTATTAAAAGCTTTCCCATAAACCTTTACAGTGACATAGGATCACCTGTCAAGGAATTTAGTTCATTTTTACTATTCATCATTCATATTCCTATAACAGCCAGGTGCCCCACACAAATCAGAGTTCTTTCGGGGCTACAAATGATATAAATACATGGTGAGAGACAGCTCCAGGCCCAAACACAATACAGGATAAATATCCTGGCAACAATTGACCAACAGCTCTCTGTAACCTTAAAACATTTCATCTTTTGCTCGTGGTAAGGTCAGTGATGGTCCTTCCCCAGATAATTCCAGAAATAATCACAGCGTGGTATACTTATGTTTTGCTGGAGAAGTGTTTCAAAACTGTTTCGTTAAAGAGAAACCCAGTACTGTATCTATCTTTTTACTAAGCTGGTGCAATGGAGAGATTTATCTTTATTCTAGATGAAACAGCATCTAAGTGCATTTGCTCTTTGAAAAGTATAGGGAAAAATGTGAGTTTCCACATTTGGGCTGTGTAGGGCTCAAGACTATTTATTCACTGTGTTTGATTGAGAAATTAATTCTGTGAATCTCTTATTCAATGCAACATATAAACTAGGAGCTCCTTTTTTAACAGTATTTTTGCAATGAATCAGTACTAAAAATCATAAGACATGCCAGGGATTTTACTAAATTTTCTCAAACATTAAGTCTCATGAAAATTTTAATGGTTTGTGTGATCTCATATTTGATAGCATGCTCTGGGACTGTTTTTAAGCCCTCTAAGCAGTCTAATAATTTTATCCCTACTGTAATAATGCTATATATTTACTTTTCCAAGCAAAATGTGCTGTTCCCTATAAAGTGTCTGTAACAATTTACATCTGTTAATTTGAACTAGTTTAAAGTTAAAATTTTAACCCAATTAGATTATTTTCTAATAATGTGATTATTTCTTTATAATTGTATTTGAAACAGTTAAAATACAGTTCCTAGTGGTCTTCTAGGAAAGGCAAGTATAATGAAAAAAGTACATGCACTTTATTTCTTACACAGTACAATTTTGCTCTGTTTCTGTGCTTTTCCACTAGTTTGTAGCTAATACCATTCCTCACAGAACATTTTCACCCTACTTTTTCCTTGTAGATGTAAAATTTCGTTTTATTTTATTTTGACATCTGTAGCATTTTCCCTTCAGCTGCACAGCTTTTCACTGTAGCCAATGTGTCACATAACTTCTCTTACGCGTCTCCCGAAGTCCTGGGGGTCAGGCTGGAAAGTGAAAAATGCAGAGATCTAGGAATGGCTCAGCCAGCTGAAAGTTACGGGAAGGGAAAGGCTCCAGTTTCACTGAAGGAAAGAAAAAAAAAAAGAGAAGAAGAAGAAGAATGGCTCCTTTCAATGCAGACGGAGGCAGCCTGGCTGGGAGTCAGTGAGGTTTAAAAATCCAAGTGGTCCAATAACTGAAAATCTGTATAGATTCAAAGCAGTATTTTAAATATTGAACAAGTGCAGATAAAAAAAAAAAAAAAAGTGTGATGGTTTTTCCATTCTCCGGGTGCATATAGCCAACCACGTCCCAAAACCAGGCAGTATTTCTTTTCCTCAGACCCTGAGCACATGTGAGTAAATCCAGTCCATGTCGTCAAAGGATGTCAGTGAAAATGTCCTGTTGAAGTTACTCCTTCAGTCACTTTCCACTGGAATGGCAGTGGCAGGGGGCTGTTCCCAGTCGAAAACCCTGAAGGTGTTACCCTCCTTATTTTGTTAAAATGTAAGTGCTGCTGTTAAGAAATGGGTACTGAGCTAGGAGTCCCACAGGGCTGCAGCCATTAGCATCTCCAGGGGAATTGCCTTTGCTGACAAGGCCAGTTTGTGATTTCATGACAAAGAAAATAACATGGTAACTCAGGGCCTGGAGCACCTGGTTTGTGCAAGAAGCTCCTCTCCTCCTCCTTTTTCATACCTCTGCTATACTTTGGGTCTGTCCATTTTTTCTCTTCTTTTCATATTTTTATTCACTATTCCAGATCTTTCCCATTGTCCCAGACAGGCTCCAAAAAACGTTGTGCGAAAATGTAGGGAGAGGGCAAAAGATCAGTGAATAAAGCACTGAGTACTTACCTCTCAGAGCCTGTTATACTGTCAGCTCAAAGTTAAAGTGCAATAAATCTGGTGGTCTCACGTTGGTCCCCTGTGTGCTGCAGTCCACCTCATAAAACTACTACATAATTAAGTACAGTGCAGTACAATTGGCAGTCTCTGCTCAGCCCAGGCCTAGCAGCAAGCACATAAACCTGCTCCTGGTCCCCGAAGGTGAAGGCTGGAGGTGACAGGGAGGTGGGGAACAGCTCTGGCTGCCAGTGCAGCTCTCCTGCCTTCCTGTGGGGAGGGGGGAGATGGCGCTGCCGGTGCTGATACACCCCGGGAGTGCATATATGCAGAGAAAGAAATGATGAGACTTGACAGAGCAGGTGATGCCTGCAGAGGAGTGGCAGCAGCCTGGTGGGGGTGGTTTGGCTGGGCTTGTATGTTGGCTGAAAATGACAAATTGGGGATGCTTTGTGTTGCCTGGGGTGACCCCCTGGGATGAACCTGGGGTGGTGAGCAGCTGCCTCAGGCAGGTGACAGCTCGGGAGGTCCCTGTGGAGAGCTGAGGAGTGCTGGCACAGGACTTTCTGGGGTGATCAGTCCCACTGCCTGTGTGTGGGTATGGTGGAACGGCCAGTGCTATTGCAGAGTGGTGGCCCTGGATCTCAAGAGTGTCAGAGCAGCACCTGCTGCAGATGCTAAAGAATCCTCCAGGAGCAGAGCGGGGAAACAGGTAGCCTGGCTAACAGAGTTCCGTCTTTTACGTTCCTTTGTTTCCTTGGTTGCCTTTCCTTACATCGAGTTCTGAATTAACAAACTTCAAATTTTGCTACATAAGCAGCTTCCAATTTGGGAGGAAGCCATGCTGCCCAGAGGTCTGAAGTCCCCCTCATGTCTATGCCTGGGGTGTTTTGTGCCGCTCCACAGAGCTGTGAGGACTTGCAAAATCTCCATCAGGGTCTTAGCACCCAACTTTTCTCTTGAACAGAAGGTTCCTCGAAACTGTGCAGAAGAAAGGCTTGTGTTGCTTTCCGGGAGTGAGTAAAATCTCTTTAATTTTTTTAAATAAAAGAGGAAAAAAAAGAAGTGCTAATTCTCGGCGAGGCAGGTTGGTGAGCTCCAGCAGCCGCGAGCGGCCGCATCCTGCTGGTGCCCTCTAGTGCTGCGCTCTCTGCCTGCAGCCACCGAGCTCCGAAGTTGCCTGTCAGGAAGGGGATAGATGATTTTTGAGCTGTATCGGCACGCTTTGGGCCAGTAGAACCAGACAGTGTGGTGGTGGGGGTGAACGTCTGAATACCAACCACCCTCACAGTTTTCATTTGCATTCATGGTGCTGCTGCTTTTCCCTCAGTGGGTATGTGCTTTTCCCACGTCTGTGCCTGTGCAGTAATTTGGCTGTTTTGGGTTTATTTGGGTTTATTCTGAGTGCTTTCACTGTGTGAGCAGCTGATCCTGCTCTACTTCATGCCTCAGGTGAATTTTATTTTCCAGGCTAAAACTCTTAATAGAATCAGAGTGGTTGAGGTTGGAAGGGACCTCTAGAGGCCATCTGGTCCAACCCACCTGCTCATGTAGGACCACCTAGAGCCAGTTGTCTAGGACCATGTCCAGACAGCTTTTGAATACCTCTGAGGTTGGAAACACCACAAACTCGCTATTCCTTTGTCCCAGTACCCCACAGTAAGAAAGTGTTTCCTGAATTTCGGAGGGAATCTCAAGTGTTTCAGTTTGTGCCCATTTCCCTGGTCCTACCACTGGAGCACACTGAGAAGAGTCTGGCTTCATCCTCTTTGTACCCTCCTACCAGTTATTTATATTCAGGGATGAGATTTCCCCTGAGTCTGCTTTTCTTAAGGCTGAGCATCACTAAACCTTTCTTTTTCATGAAAGAATCGTATGGAAATTGTCACCAATAGGTACCTAAAATACTTTGGAGGGGTTTGATGTGAAAATTCTCAGTCCTGTGATGTGAAGCAAATAAAATCTATGTCCAAAAGCTTATCATACTCCTGGATTCACCTGATCCACCCATGACTCCAGATCTGCATGCAAACTTCATGGGTGGACTCCCTTTCACTGTAGATGGGACAGACTCATACTCCAAATATAAAAAGCCCACAGGCTGAGAGTTTCAAGAACTGCACTGAGAATCAGCTCCAAAATGTATCCCAATATATCATATTGACGGCAGGACATTGGCCTTCCAATTCTTTCAGGAAGTTTTTATCTTGAAGGATATGGAGGAAACCAAAGTTACTGACCTGTTTTTACAGTGATCAAAGTCACTTTTTTGGTACTTGGGGAAAAGCATTTTGAATGGTCAAACAGTGGATTTCAGCTGTAAAGCTCACAAAAGACCTGTTCTTTCCATTTGTTTCATAGTAGATAGGTTGTCCGTGTTGTGCTTTGGCCAGATTCTGCCAATGAACTGTTTATTTGTAACTCTCATCTCTATTAGCATTATTGTAATGACTTTTCACTAGGTGGTCCTGGTCTTGGAAGCCTTTTCATGATCTGGAGCACAGTTTCAAGCTCTGCTTTGAGTGACTGGTGGGAGCAGTGGGGTGTATGGTGTGTACATGGATATCGCCCGCAGTGACTCCAGCTTATGTGAGCAGCCCTTGCTCCTCCACAGTACCTCCTGGCACCACCCTGACCTTCTCCTTGGCAGAGGTGCTGCATTTTGACAAAGGCACGGTGGGCAGCAGCTCCATGACTGTTCCTTGCCATGGGGATGTTCTCAGTGTGAAACAGCTGCCTGCTGGATGAGCTGTGGAGCTGCACCTGGATGGAGTGATTTGTTGGAGGCACCTGAGTTGGCTTTGAGTAGGTTTAGACAGCTGAGTGCACTGAGTTTCAAGAAACAAAACTAGGAGGGCA
This sequence comes from Dicrurus megarhynchus, assembly GCA_013399195.1. Taxonomy (NCBI): domain Eukaryota; kingdom Metazoa; phylum Chordata; class Aves; order Passeriformes; family Dicruridae; genus Dicrurus; species Dicrurus megarhynchus. Next base: position 45,892 of record VXAD01005103.1, on the reverse strand, counting down.
AGTCCCATCAGCACCGTGCTTTGCCGGAGCTAATTGGCCCCCTGGGGTGCACCAGGTGAGCACTTTTTGTGGCACCTCACAGGGATGACATGCTGGGTATGGCTGTGAGGGGGCCTGGTGTGCTGCAGGTGTCTGTGACAGGTGTGAGCTCCTACACATGCCTGGTAGAGATCCCAGGTCAGGAGAGGACAGACAAGAAACAAAGTCAGGTATCTTGCAAGACAGACAGGAGGGCTAATTTTGTTTACTGGGAGGTGCTAGAATGGTAATACTCGCTGTCTGAGTCCTGGATTTGGTTTGCTGAAATCGAGTGCAGGTGTGCAAATCTGAGTTTTTCCAGATTGCCCTGGGACAGCGTTAAGCCTGATTAGAGCAAACAAGATCAAGTCGCAGTATCTGTGTGAAGCGTTTCCTTGTCAAATTACAGTAGCCTTACGCAGTTCTTGGATGAGATAATCAAACCCAGGCTGCTGAAACAAAGGTACCTGCTGTCTGAGCCACAGCATTATTGCAGTTTGGGACTGGAGCTAAGGCCCATTTTGGTGGTTTCAGTCCCCTTTGATAGCACAGAGCAAACTCAGACCAAGACAAATAAGCAGAAATTCTCTTTATGTGTAGAAGTGTCTGCTTTGGAGGTTCCTTGCTGCCCTTTTCTGTCATGATGCAGCAGACATTGCTGTGGGAAAGGGGTCGTAGTAAAGGGTGCCCCAGGACGCCAGGGATCAAGTGCCCTTTGGTCCCAAGAAGCCCTCTCTGGGCTCTTTTGTACCTGAAGACTGCCCTGGCAAGCAGGATGAAATTATATGTGCACACCTCTGGCCTGTGAGGGTGCACAGAGGTTGGACTGAGCATTGCAACCCTTGATGTCCATCAGGATTTTGAGTTAATCTACATTACAGATTAATGTTAAAGTGTCAAGCTAAAGTGAAAAATGGATTAAGTGCACGTTTAATTTTGTGACAGGGTTCCTTGTTCTGGTTAGTGTAATCCATCCTCCAAGTAGATTCCTGATCAATTCTTCCTGAACAAGGTCCTGTAGAGAAATGTCCTTGAGATAAGTGCTCTCCTATCCTCTGTGGAACTAAGAATCAGTGACAGATACATGGAGCTGACACCAGTAGCCTGTAATTGCCAGGATGAATTTCATGTTGAGCTAAAGTAAGAGAACACTCCCTGTAATTGGTCTAAAAAGTTTTGTGTGTGTGCATGTGTGTGTGGGTGTTGGCTGAGTTTCCCTGTGATCCAGATCTTTTAAAGTTTGACTCTACACAAAAACTCAATTATCTGTTCACATCTACTATAGTCCTTTCATTCCTTCTTTTCTTAATAATTCCATGCTTTTTCTGGATAATACCTCTGAAATGGTAGTTCTCACTGAGACAAACAAGAACCCGTTAACTGGCGAGAGATACAGGCAAAAGAGACAAGCATTTTTTAAAAACAGGTTTGAAGGCATTCCACGTTTCCTTTCCCATTTGATAAATGTCCATGTGGATACTAAATAAATCATAACCTCTTTGGGCTGTTGCTCCAAGAAGCCAGTATGGCTAGCACAGAGCTGGTGGTGAGAAGCCGGTGTTGGTGGGATGGGTACCTGCCTTCTGTGCATGGGTGGTGGAGCCCAGCACCTAAAAGCTGCCCTAAAAGCCAGGCTTTTTAACCCACAGCCAAGGATTAAAGACCCCAGCAGACAGGCAGAGGGTGAGGTGTGCCATCTGAATATTGCCATCCCGGGTACTGGATTTTTTATGCCTAACCCTGAACTTCCTACCTCATTGGGTTGCCGGGTGTTTTTTCGGCAGGGCTCTCTCGCGACTTTAACATTCTTGTAATATGGTTTTTGTTGTGTGAATACTGCCACGCTGTCAGCTCGACACCGCAGTGCCATAAATCTGGTGGTCTCGTGCCTGTCCCCCGTGTGCTGCAGCCCACCTCGTAAAACCGCTGCTTAATGAAGTACAGCGCAGCACAACTGGCAGTCTCTGCTCAGCGGCGAAGGCTGAGAACATAAACACACGCCTGCCAGGCTTGTGCCGGGAGGTGCAGCCAGGGACCTTCCGCTGCTCAAGTGGGGAGAAATTTCTAAGCAGAGGTGACTGAGAAATCTCTTTAAAACTGTAGAGAAATGTTTTATAAATTGTTAAAAGCCTACCTCTCTAATCACGGGCCAGCATTTCTGGGCCTGCTGGGGAGAGGACACCTTTCTTTGAATAAAAGACTGCGCATACTCAGAAATGTTTCAGAGTAAATTACAATGGATTTGGGAAATGAAAATGAAAGAACGTTAATAAATTGTGAGTATGCAATGAAAGCAATACCTTAAGGTTACCCAGAGGCCTTGCTTCCATCTATCTCACTCACAATAAGTAAGAGATCATTAAAATTTATATTTTAATTTACTGTAGAGCCAATATCTGAAGGAACTTTACAAGCATTAATGTATTGTGTCTCCTACCGCTCTTAATTCTTTCTTTTCTAAGCATTTAAACTGAGTGTTGGAGAAGGTAAACGTTTGCAAGTTACATAGCAAATCATGGGTAGAGCTTCAGTCTTTTGACTCCTGCTGATGCTCTAAACTGGTAAAACACCTTTATTGTAGACCTACAAATTTTAACTATTTTAATTAGAGCATTCCCATCACGTCCCTTCACAGTATTTTGCCTTCCATCTCAGCAGCAAGGCCATCACTGTGATGCCAGCACTTTCACATACATCAGCTTATAATAAATCTCTTAGGTTTTTTTCTGCAAGGAGGAAGTTACAATTTCTTCCCTCATGCTCTTCCTGTGAGGCAGTCCGGATCCATTCACACACCATTTAGGGGAGGTAGGCAGTATTCATGCAAGCTCAGGGCACCTTGGGTTGGAGTTGGCAAAACCTGGCTGGCTTGAAGAAGAGCTGGAGAAGGTACAGGTCTTTGCAAGGGGCCCTGATGACTGGTTTTGAGAAGTGGCAAGCATAGACATCCAGGCTTATTCTGGATATTTAGAAATTCTGCGTTTGGAGGCCAAATTTAGACCTATGCCTTTTCTCTGAGCACAGCCATTATTTGAGTTGCTGCTATTAAAATGCTAAGACCTGTTGTGTTTCTAGTTGTGAAATTCATTTTCTCTTTGCTTTTGAGTGATGTATAATGACTGAATAACTGCTGACATGTGATTCTTACCATGAGCTTTTCTTCCTACCCTGATGTCCATAACTCAAGTCATGAGCACTCCCCCATGTCCAGCCTTGGAGGCTCTCAGCTGTAGTCACTTAAGAAAACCAAGAGCAAGCATCAAGGAAAGGCTGGCTAGTGTCATAAGGCTGGAGAAGGCATTGGTTGGACCACGAGGCCCTGGAGCTGCAGCAGCAGAGGTGACATAAGAATTGTGTCCTCCTGTCATCTCAGCTTCTTTTTCAGAGTTTTTTCTACTCACATGAAATTCCTTCAGCATCAATGAAGATCTTGCTGTAACAATAACAATAGAGTAATTCTCAAAGTTGCTGGCGTGAGAATTCTATTTAGTTACAGCTTTATTCTTTGTGAGGTCTCCTAGGAAGGCAATTGTTTTCTTCTGTCTGATGTTGGAGGTGGAGATCTAGCGACAGGCTGTGTATTTCCTTCACCTTCTGGTCTTGGTGGTGAGGAAGAGATCGAGGCCATTATTTTCCTTTCTCTAGTTTCAGTACAAATGCATTCAGAGATTATCAAGTAAAGAAAAACTAGTTTCCAGTGCTTGTTCAAATGGATGCTTTTCAGAACAATCCACACCATTGGAAGCAAAAAATACCTGGTATGGGTACAGCTGTAGATATCTTTAAAACCAAAGATAAAAGAAGAAACTCTTTAATTCACTGAATATGGTTTTGCTCATTAAAGCTATTGCAATTTCCTTGTTGCAGAGACAGTAAATCTGCAATGGGAAGAAAAACTCAAGGCCAGTGAGGTATTTACTGTGAGGACTCCACAGCACGTCAGCACAGTTGCTTGGAGAAATTATGTTCCCCCTGTGTTGCACTGCAATTAATGCAAAGATGGTGGGCCTCAAAAGGGAAAACACTGTTTCAGATCTTGCAGGACTGGAGAAGGATGAGGAACAAATAGCACATCCACCAGCACAAAGATGGTAAACCAACACTGGAACTTGGTCTTTCTGTAAAATAATGCTTGCTAGTACAGCCATGTATGACAGAGATGGAAAATCAGACTAAGGTGATTGAGAGTTGTCAGGCAGCGTCGTAATGTGTGCAAATGGTTCAGAGCTAAAATTTTAAGGAAAATGCGATGGTTAGGAATTTTTTTTTGCCTTTTAATTAGAAAGGTAAAATGAAACTGAAAGGTGGTTTTCTCTATGTTGTCCTGTGGGTATGAGCACACAGGAAGTGACCCAGATGATGAGGACGGAGGCAAGGATAAAAACTGGAGTGAAGGTACTGTGAAGAGCTTCCCTGGGATAATGGCTGCTGTGACGTGTGTTTTGCCTCTGAACATGTGTCCTTCTCAACCAAATCCCAGGCACTACGTTGTTGATGAGCTGCCAGCACCACATACAAGCCTCAAGCTGCAGTGCAGGCACAGGTGCAATGCTGCAAGGGCCCTGTCAGTCACCACCACTGACATCTGACCATGCAGGAGGAGGTGTGGAGCCCGGGAAGGATTCACAGAGGGCCTGCCAGCCCATGCTGAGATCAGGGCTGGTCACAGCATGAAGTGCCTGTGTTATCTGCCATGGCTGGTGGCTGAAGGGTGGCTGGATTTTAGTGGCCAGGTACTGACATCCACTGGAAACTATGCTAAGTGTGAACCATTGTCTTGAACTTTCTCCTGGCTTTAGGTTTCTGCTGCTCCAGAAATACCATTTCTGCCTCAAAAATGCCTAGCAGATGCTTCATAAGTAGCCTGGATGACAGAATTATCATCATAATTTTCTTTCCTTGCAGTATCGGGCCCCATCATAGGATAAATCCTGCCAGTGTAAAGACAGGCAGCATCCTTGCCTCACAATTTGGTTACGAAAATGCAGTATCTAATAATCTGGGCCCAGCGTGGCCTGTCAGTCTTCACTCTGGCTGCGTTCCCGGTGGATGCCTGCCCTTTGTTCACTGCTCCCACGCTCCTCCTGTCAGAGTGGGTGGGTAAATGACTCAGATAAAATTCGACTGACTGGTAGAAACCTGGTGTAAGGGTAATACAAGACAGGGACTTTGGGGAGTCTCTTCTGTTGTGGAACATCAGCAGATGTGGCAGACAGCTCCATGAGAATGCTCTTTCACCAACTTGCTAATACCCTGGCTAGAATTCAGTGTTCACTGACCTCACATTTCAGTACTTGAGATTAATCCTGACTTTGGAAAAAGTTGTTGAAAAAGAAAAGGTAGATCTTCTTTCTAATGCTGTATAGGAAAAAGTAATTCAAGCACAGGAGCTAGATCTTCCACTGACAGAAGTCAGCATGAGTCCATTGTCCTAATTTATTGTTATGGTCTGAATACATCTGGGATGTGGAAGAAATTTTTTGTGTTATATGGAAAAAGTTGAAGTCAGTGGCAGAAGTCCTGTTTAAAAAAAAAAAAAGACACAACAAAAGAACCCAAAACACATGTTCCAATTTACAGGTCAGTTGATATCCTCCCCTGAGGCTGCCTTAATTTCTAGTTCAGGAATGTCAATAAATCAATGCCACAAGCCATCAGTGAGGCAGTATCCAGCAAAGCAGCTGCCATGTGAACACCATGCTCACAATCCAAAAATCCATAGCCAAAAATCTCTCAATACATTTTCTTACTTCATTAGTTTCTGCTTTACATAAAAATAGCTGTCATTTTTGCAATGAATAATCACGTCTGTCTTAAGACAGATATGTCTACGTGATACATTTGTTAAGCAAAGTAGATGAGATATGATCCCATACGGAACCAGTAATGCAATTCTGAATTATGGGTTGTTGGTTTTTTTCTTGTTAGTATATGTTTCATTCTTTAAGCTCAGATTTTGTGCCCGTTATATGTAGCTGCATGTATCTATATGTTATATATGTAGCTGCAAAGGCATGAAGCAGCATCATTACACCAAAAAAAAAAAGAGTGATGATTTTTTGCGTATACATCACAGGACGATACCCTGTTATGATTAATAGAGGGCTGTAACACAAGGCTCTCTTGAGAGTAGACTTTCTGCATTTTTCTGTGCGCATTTTTTGCTCTATGCAGACTGGCTATAAAATGCTCTCTTATTGGATCCTGAAAGTTTCATTTTTTTCTAATTTGTGCTGAATGCACATGAGCAGGTGAATACAAATTGCTACCGTGACTGGACTCCTGCCATCCGCTGAATCTGCAGAGAAGCAAATGTCTGCATGATCTGCAAGGCCTGGTTTGTGTTGGCAGGGGGGACCTGGGAAAGGGAGGTCCTCCAGTGCACCCCAAAGTCTTCTTGCCCCAAGAAGATAAAGACATCGCAAAGACGGAGAGGTGGTTGACAGAGAAGCATCAGATGTTCTTCAGACTTCAAAGGCTAACAGAGTACCCTCTCAGATATCTAAAAAGATCTGTAACTTTTGAAAATTGAAATGTCCAGCTTCAAAAAGGTATTTTGGGGCACTGCCTGCATGGTATCTGTCATGCTGGATACTTCCTGTGGAGATTGCAAACTAAACACATAGTTCCTGGAACAGAGGAACTAACACAACCTGGTTTCCTGCTAACCTGTCTCACAAGGTCTCTTCCCCTCTGGATTCTGTCTCAGAAAAAGCATACGATAAAGCTTTTCTCTTAGGGGAGACATAAAGAACAACAAACGCCTTTCTCCCCTTGGTCGCAGAGGTACAAAACATCTTGAAGTACTGGAGACCGTGGCCCACAGTGTCAAATCTGGTCAAGACAACTAATGAGAGTTAGGAGTGGGGAACAGAAACAGACAGTCACAGCATGACTGCATAGACCTTGTTTCCTTAGGAAACTGGGCTCAAAACAAAGACCACAAGTCTGGTATATTTATAGTGAAAGAGGTGGGGGGCTTTCCTTTCCAGAGGAAATGCACTGCTTTTCTGGGCCTGATCCTCACTTTACTGGAAGCTACATTGGCTCATGTTGCCTGCAGATCTTGCCATGCTTTTCTCAACCTGGAAGCCCATGGAACATCTGGAAGAAATTAGCAGTGCCTGCAGAGGTATCAGACAATACCTCAAGCACTCCAGGTGAACATTTATCTATGTATTAATGCTATGTATAAGTTAAGGCACTTATGATATATAAAGGATCATAGAATGGTTTGGGTTGGAAGGCACCTTAAAGATCATCTCTTTCCAACTCCCCTGCCGTGTGCGGAGACACCTTCCACCAGACCAGGTTGCTCAAAGCCCCATCCAAACAGCCTTTGAACATTTCCAGAGATGGGGGCATCTACAAATTTCCTAGGCAAGCTGTTCCTGTGTCTCACCACCCCCACAGTAAAGAATTTTTTCCCATTATCTGTTCTAAACCCATCCTCTCTCAGTTTAGAGCCATTGCCCCATGTCATGCGATAGGTTTTTGTAGTCTTTCTCTGGTTCTCTTGTTGGGCCCCCAGGAGTCAGCCAACTGAGGTAAATACCAGCAAAAGAGAAAGGACCATACTGGAGACAAGCTGCCCCAGCTCCATCCCATACTGCAACTTAGCAGGCACTAACACATCACCAGTTTCAAGTTTGCCCTTTTGAGTGGTATGATGGTAGCTGCCTGTAAGAGTATGGTGCTCCCTTTTGCAGGTAGGAGATGAAGAAAGCCGAGGGCAAGACTGAGGCAAAGTCAGCCCAGACTGGGTAGAGACCATGTGAATTGTTTCTGCTCTCAGATTAGAAGATGCCTACCAAAGGAGAGAAGAACTGTATGAGATAGATGAGGCAGTATTGTTCAGTGAGCTAAAGCACCTGGAAATCTAGAATCTTCCGCTCTACCACAAGCTTGGAAGTCTCTACATGCCTCAGATGCAGCCCAGCCTCTCAGGGAAGCCAAGGAACGTGTAGATTTTGGGATACTAAAAACCAAAGACACTTATTAAACCTGGTCGCTGACAATGAAACATTGTTCTTGATTTAAAATTTGTTGGACTTCTTTTGTATTTCAGGTTCTTGTGTTTAAAATTGGCTGTGCAATAGTTGTACTCTTAATATCCAAACCTGGCTTATGTTACTAGTTAAACACTACGAAGCATTTTTTAAAGACCTGTAAAATACAGAGTTTCTTGTTATATAGCTAAGTTTTATTATCTGGTCTTTCATCCAGAAGTATTTGAAAATACAAAAATACAATGTCTTTCTGCCTTGATACACTGATCTTGTGTCTACTGATCACAAATGCAGATTTGATTAAAACTGTCCACTCTGGCCAATTCTGTATGCTTCTTGACAGCCCCCTATAGCTCGGACTGCATAATTGCGCATAACTTTTCTTTTCAGCATATGGTTTCCAAAGGTAAAACAAAGCATTCTGAGACATTTTTAATCTGTCACACTACCTTCGCCACTCCTCCTCTTTAGCTTCTTGCAGCCATACCTTCCTGTCCCTTCTCTGGAGATGAATGTGATGTTATTTCAGTTAATTCCATGGTGATTCTGACACAAGGCTTGTTGTAAAACAAAGCAAAAGAATTGTTTGAATTTCTCACAGTTTAGTCTTGCAGCAGCATGTGCAGGCCTGTTTCTGTGCTTTAAGGTAGTCATTGTTTCTCAATGACTGTTTTAAGTCCATGACCAATACACATCCTTAACCACAATTTATTCAAGATTTCACCGTGAATCTTGTCCAAGATTTACTGACTTGTACTGTCAACAGTACAATTATATTGTGGTGTTTCATGAATGTCTGAGGAGTTACCCCATTTGCTATGAATAGTAGCAGATTATAGAAGAGGAACTCTTTGTGGTTGTGAGCAAAAGTTAATAAAAGTTGTATCTTCCTCTTCCTTATGTGGCTATTGTTCTTCCTGCCACTGATTTTTTGTTGCCTTTCATTAAGATCTATTTAAGAATTAGCAGTCTGATTACCTTCCTTTGCATAATGTCATGCATTTTATGTCTCAGTGGGGAGTCATGCTGGCTTTTGGCAGCGGAAGTGCTAGCACATTCTGAGAACAGTGTCACAGAGGTAACAGAACAACGTGCTTTCTGTTGCACCGGGTCTGAGCACAGGTCTGTACACATCTCTGTACAACTCTGCAACGAAAATAAATACGAAGGTCTGATACTTCTCTTGCTTCTGCTGGATTAAGTGGGAAGAAGCCTTGTAGGAGTCAATGCAGTTGTATGAGTGTAAGTGAATCGTAAGACTTGGTGTTTTGAATTTTGCATAAAAGGTGTTTTTAATAGCCTTCAGTTTTCTTGGCATGAACTGCACTCATGACTCAAGACATCTGCGGTGGGTTGAATTTATGCTGTGCGCCAGTTTCATCCAAGTGGGATTTAATGCGTGACTTGTAAATGTTCACACATGTGTCCACTGACCTCTGCTGTGCAAGTGCCACTGGAGCCGCAAACAGGACGTTAGTATCTTGAAGAAAGGTGCTTTCTAGGACTATTAGCGTTGGCAAGGCCAAATACAGAAGCCTTGTACAGCCCCTAGTGCAACACATGACTGGAAACACGCGATCCACACCACACTCAGTCTCTCCTGTTAAATTTGTGCCTGAGTGAGGGTGTGATTTATTGCAGAGTGACCAGGTTAATGTGTATGTCTATACTCAGGCTTGGAGTGAGAATAACAACATGTAGACAATAACAATGGAGTTTCATTCACAGACAATAGGTTTGGAGCCTTTCAATAAAACACAACACTGCGGATAAAAGGAGTATTTAGGAAGTTTCTGTGTATATGGTATTCGTGCTTTTGTCGCTGACTTGCTTCCAATAAGACAAATAACAAGGAAATTACAGCATTTTTATAACCAGTACAGTGAAATGGTATTTAAAACCCTTTTTATTTCAACATCAAAGCATACATAAAAGAATGATTTGTTCCCAGTGGAATAACAAGACAAGACAGGACACTTCACTGTCTTCTAAAGCAAAGAGGTTTTTCTTGCCAAGAACTTGAAGAAAATAGGTCTACTCAAAATGGTGAACTGATGCTTTTCAGCCCGTTAGCAAACTAATGCCCTCAATATGAGGAAGAGTCAAACCATTGTTTGTTTTGAGAGAGAATAAAGATTAACAAGGTAAATTACATGGAAAAGAACCAGAAATACTCACTTATCAAATGCATTTTGTAATCATATTTTTTCCTTTAAAAGCTTAAAGGAATACCAACATTCAATCAAAGAGGAAACCATAGCAATTTAAGATCCGGGAGTAATTTTCCTTATTAAATCAGCTCCGAATCCCACTGCAATCAGTACAGAGCTGTTCTTCCACTCCTCCTTTCTCCTTCCCCTCCACCATTTTCATTGCATTAAAATGGTGTCATTGGAGGGCCTGTAGGAACAGCATGCTCTGTGCCTTGCCCGTGTGATGTCTCGCCTATTGGAAGCACCACATTTGTGCAAGGTCCCATTCCACCCAGGCTGTGTCTGAAAAGGCTTTGGAGGAGTCTTGGATGAAGGGCACCCAGGCCAGCCTGGTCCGAAGGGATTAATGGGCATTCTGGGCCTGGACAGGAGGAGAAAGATGTGTCTGGTGCCTGCTCTGCCCATCAGTCTCCAAGGTCCTTTCCTGCAGCAGCCGGCACGTGCAGAGTGTCAGCTGCTGTGCTCCTGCGTGCACGTGTGGGCATCCATCACCGGCCCCGGTGCTTTGAACAGCCACTTTGTAGATGAGTAGGGAAGAGGTAAACTGTGTGTGTGTGTGTGTGTGTGTGTGTGAGGGGAAGGAGGGCGGGGAGGAAGGAAAAGAAATGTGAGAAAGCTTTAGATGTAGTCCAAGAGTCCATCTGGTGAGTCCTTCTGATGTTCCCTCGACAGAGCCCCCCCACTGAGATGGATCCCTCCTTTCTCCCTCTTCTGCCAAAAACTGAGTCAGAGGCTGGTTTTGTTAGAAAGGGTCATGAAAGCTTTGTTCATCCTCTCCCCACAGGGGAGTAGGGTGTTCGTTTCTATAGGAGGATATTTAGGCTGTCTGAGACTTGGTTGTTCTTATTCACACAAAGCTGGACAGCCTCAACCTGGGAAGCCAGCTGGAAGGCCCCATACTAGAAAAGGCCTGGTGTTGTTTCAGCTCAGAAGCTGGCTGCTGAATCAAGGGGTACTTTTGGTTGCTGATTAGTGTTCCTGATCACATTTCAGGTTGGTCATTTATCCTTAGTGAGGGAGAAGGAGTAGGGGGAAATGTCTGCTGTGGGCACAGCAGCTAGGCTTTTGACCTGCTTCTATTCCAAGGGGAAGAAAATGCCTTGCTGCACTCCTGGTCCCTTCTCAGCAGACCCGGTGAGGGATGGGAATTCAGGCTTCCCCTATGCACCTCTTTTTCACTTTCTCCCCAGAGCCTGTGTCCACAATGGTTCTCCTTCAGGTCGTGTAGGTGGCTTTTACAAGGATTTGAGCGACCTTCTTGTCTTCCCCTCACTCCCAAGCCCTGTGGAGCTCCCAGTCACTGCTGGAGCTGCAGGAACTAACTGTAGTGTTACTGGGCTGCTTCTAAGTCACCACTTTGGAAAATGAGCTTTGTTGTTTACTAGGCAGCATTTTGACTTTTAAAATTCAACGCAAATTTTTTTAGAAGGGGGGAATTACATTTTACAGGTGTTCATTAGACGGGGGGATTGATGTAATCCACAGTGGGAAAAGAATATATGGTGTAACAGCACTCTAAGGAGTGGTAGAGAAGAAGATAAAAGAAACTGAAAGAATGGAATGAAAGTAACAGATTTCAGAAAGACTTTTATGAAATCTGGGAGAATTAATTACATAGGAGAATAAGAAATAAAAGAGAATTTTGCTGTTCTACTTTCTTTTAAAAACACCAATTTTCCCCCCCATTTTACTTTCAGTTTGGAACTTATAGGTTCAAATTCAATTTAAACAGATATGTACCAGATATTTAGTTTTCAAACTCCTGAGGAAAGAGCCTATCTGTGTTTCCACTGATATAAAGTGACACAAAACCATTCTAAAATGAAGAAATTTTACAACAGAGCTATTTATCTTGCTCTTTAAGACAGGGAAAGGTTTTAAATGAAAATGTAAGCAGGTATAATGACCTGACTATAGGAGGATGCCAGAAAAGGTTACTTCTGAAATAAGTAGTATGTCTTAAGATCAGAAAAAAAAAAAAAGAAAAATGAAGCCTGTTACTGTTGGGACCTCATCACTGGCTGGGAGGAGAAATGCAAAGCAGGGATGGAGGGAGATAAATCAGGGTTTGAAGAGTCTTGCATCCAGTAGTTATTGTAAATACTTAAAGAGAAAATATAGGGAATTTCATATTACTATTTTACTGGTGGGTGGTTTCTTGTGTTAGTACAGTGCTCTGTTTGCTTCTCAGTGAAGGGTCTGGGCTCAGACTCAGCTCACAGAAAAGAGATATACACACTCCTTCCTGCAAATGATGGGAACACAGAGTCAGCTGCTCAGGACTGCTGTAAGTGAAAGCATTTCCAGTGGTGTTGGTGGAGCAATGCCAGATTATATGAGCTGAAGACATGGCCTAGAGTTTCCAGCCAGCTGAGGGGCTGTGGTAGGATCAGCTTTGTTGCATTTTGTTTTCTGAGTGCTTAGCAGCTTACTTGGGTAACCTTGGTGGGCATTTAGGACACACAGCCCCTGCCACAGCTCAGGTCCCCAGTAACGCTGGGTGCAGACACCCCTTACAGACAGCGGGGTGGGAAGGGGATGCACATGTGTGTGTGCAGCCATTCCATGGCCCCATGCCCATGCAGCTAAGAGCATGGGCTGCATCTATGTGGCAGAGAGGAGGCAAGAATCTCACAGGTCCCATAAGCCTTTTCCAGTTGCTCTATTCCTGAATTTCAAAAGGCTTTCTCTTTTCTAAGCCTTTTTCCATGTATATGTATATCTTTTTTACTCTTAACCCCTTTCTGTACTTGATTTGAGCTCTTTGTACCCTGATGTTTCTGTTTTGGTTTTTTCCTTCCCTTCAAAGGCCAAGTGACATCATTCAGTGGGAGTTTTCTCTTTCCACTTCATCCTGGACTGCTTTAAATGGTGTTTGCTTTCTTTCCCGAGTGCTCCAACAGGAATAGCCTCCTACTGTTCCCTCTGCCAACACTTGAAAAATTTCTCTGGTAATTTCTGCCTCCAGTTATCACATTCAAGTCTCTGGGCTGACCCCATTTTGCTCACAGTCCCTTGGCCTGTCCCAAATCCCTTCGGCAAGCTCACCATCTCATACCATTCATTCCCTGTCTCCTTGGCTCTCCATGTCTATGCTGTCTTCATCTCTTCTTTTCCCTCCAGAGGTGGTTGAACTCCTTAAGCCCTTTGCATTTCATACCTTACTGAAAATAGTGCTTTTATTTCTGCTGTGTTCTTTCCTGCCCTTGGTGATCTGCCATGACTGTTCCTTTTGTTCTGCTTTCCCAGTCCTGCCTCAGGGCCTCCTTCCACGCTACCTCTTGATTAATGTGTGTCAGTGCCCTCCACTTCCTTCTTCAAATCACTTCTTGAAAGCCCTCCTACTTTATAAAATGCAGACATTTGAAAGGTGCTTGTTGGGGCTGGCAAGGAGCAGTTCATTTGACAGGATGAAGCCAATACAAAACCAGCACAACCATTGCTTTCACACTTTCTATAACCACTGTTACCCTTTTTGCTTTGTGCCACCAAGCTCTGTGGTGCTGATTTTCACCTGTGCCATAGCATCGCTTAAAACACGGAGAAGCAGGGGAGGAAAAATGGCTTGATGGCTTCTGTTCTTCCCTAATTTCCTGGTCTTGCATGGGGAAGGGTGCATGCAATTGGTTTAGTGAGGTTTTGTACCACATGGGCCACCACCTCAGATGCCATAATCTCTTCCCATGCTCCCTACTTCTCTTCCAAACATGCCAGTCATGCTCCATAGCAGAAAAATTTAAAGGGTTTGAATTCTTCCCACCACAGAGGCCCTGCACCAAGCAAGCATTTTTTTCCCTCACACGGAGGAAGCCCCAGATGGCCCAAGCTGGGGAATGTGTCTTTGGGCCAAGGCATCACTTTAGATTTTTGCTTAGTATTGTGTTTCTCCAAAGGCAGCAGGCAAAGTTTCAGAGCTTTATAAATACAATTAGCTCTAATAACTCAATTATAATAATGCTTTTTTGAATGATTTTATTTATATGATTGTAAATATGTTGCTGGTATTTAATAATTCTAATTTAAAGACATCTCTCTGCAAAATTCTTCAAATTAAATTGCAGTTATTCCTTTTCCTATGCAATGGTTTATGAGTGTATATTGGATCTACTCTTACATTTTTTTCTTCTCTCTAATCCAGCCAAACACTTATAAGCAGTATTTTACTAATATAAGATCTGTGTCCCGTTGGTATTATGGGCACTTCAACCTGACTGTGTTTGGGGGTATTTATTTTGGCTGTTGCATCATCACATATTTAGGCAAGAGGAAATAGCTATGTGCCTTCTAAATTGCTAACACTAACGGGAGCACTTAATCTTTAGAATATCTTAACTATAAATCCAACATCAACATGTGTGTCAGAAAACACATGAATTCTTTGTGCCTGAATATTCAATGATCACGATTAATGCTTAATGCAAAACACACATGAGGTGCGTGGAAATGGAATACCGGTTGCTATAAGTCCCATTAAAGAACCTCAGAATCCACATTTAATGATATTCCTGAAAAATCCTTTGTATACCTCCTGAGCTTTTTGTGTTTCATTACTGCTTGCTTTCTGCAAGTCTCCCAGTGTCAAGGACTCTGCCTTTTTGCCCATGAGTCAGTCACCCTCGGGAAAGCAAACCTGGGGGTGGAGACAGTGGGAGTAAAAAGAAGAGACTGTGCCCTGCCAACAGCTCACTTCCAGCTGAGTTAGCCAGGGGAATGCAAGGGGATTTACACCAGAAGCAGGGCAAAGCAGCCCATTTACCTGCTGAGGGTGAAGGCAAGACAAGGACTTATGGAACCAGTTCTTCAGTGCCTTGTCCCTGCTGCTCGCGGGGCCTCTTCAGAAAGGCTGCTCCTCACTGGACCCAGTGCCCTGCAGATGTGCAAGAGCTGCAACTGCTCAGGTAGCCCAGTTGTGTTGGGAGGCTGGCCTCACCAATGCTTGGAGCCACCACAGGTCCCCTCTGCCCTGGGACCTGTGCAATGCTGAGATTTCAGAAGCAATTGTCGTGTGAAAAGCTGAGCAGATTCAGCCCCAGAAATACAGCAGCACTCAGCAAAACCTACCTTTGGGAGTCCCCCTCGGCCCTCATTGTAAATGAGGGTGGCTGAGAAACCTGTGAACTCTGAGCTGTAGACCTGTGGGGATCCAGTGTGTGGCCTTGGCCCCTACCCTTCAGTTATTAGATGTTGTTGCATTTCCTTGGGAAAAGGCTTTTATGCAAATGCTGCTTCACCAGCTGCCAAAGCAATGCTTTCTCGCACTCACTGCTATGGTGCTTTGCTCCATGCACGCACTCCTTAGATTTACTTGTAGTTTGTATCCTTCACGTTTTCTCTAAGTATGATGCACACTTATGATGCACATTTTAGAGTATTCTCTAAAATGTACTGTGAGTCAAAGGCTCAGTTTTTATCTTGTTCCATGAATATCTTTTACTCTTTACCTCTTCAAAGAAAGCCATCTCAATAAATCTACTGCACTTTCCCTAGATCCCTTACCTGAATAGTAGAACAGAAATTGTACTCTCTATAACAGCAAGAATTTGTGAGTGTTTGAAATCTTGTTACATACTTTCTTTAAAACAGATTTTTCTATATTATTTATTTACCTTTTTTTAGCATTGCAAGACAAAGGTCAATATCACCAAAGAAATGCCCAGGAAGTTTAGTTACATCAGGTTAAAAGTCTGAAATGACAAACAGCGCTCAAAAACATTTTGGCTCTTCTGTGAAAAGAAACACTGGCCAGAATCCTGCAGCCGCTGACACTGGAGGAGGTGCAGGGATGTTTATTTTGTATGAAGATATATATCCTTCTTTTTTTTTTTTCATTTTGTTCCTGAGGTAGCTTCACTGTAAAACCCTATGGATAAATAGTTGGTCTCACACCCAGTTTTACTGTGGAGGATATATCTGCCATGGCAGTACTGTTCTGGCAGTGTAAACAGATAATGCTAAGTGTAATAAGGACTCACAAGCTGCAACGATTTATCTATTGATGAGCCAGGAAAGGCCTTAACTAGGACACTGCAAGTACTGGTAGATACAGCATTTGCACAGTTCTGTTTTCTCCATGGTGATATTTTATAGTCTACTGTTCCTGGGAAATCAAGATCCTTAATCTCCTTTAAGCCGTGAAGATGGCACTCATGAGCATTTTTGTGAAAACGCTATATTCAGACCAAGAAGAATAAACCACAAGAAACCAGAAGATACCTTTATTTAAGACCCCTGCAATTCAGATCAGAAACTCTGTGAACAGCTTTTCTTGTTTCAGAAGGAAAAGTGCAGTATTCAAGGCAGGCATTATCCCACTGCAATCTTAAAACTCACTCCCCTGGGGTTTGTCTTGCAGAGAAGTGTTCCTGTATTATCTACCCTTTGCAAGCCTTTCCTGACCTTGCAGGGAGCATGCCAGACTATGCTATGGGATCCACGTGGGACTTCCCTATAGCAAACTGAGAAAATCAGATTTAAATTGGGAAAGGAATGATGATCCTCACCATCTTTTAGGAAGATCAACTCTCTGTTTTTACTGATGCAATCAAAGAAAGGTGGTTGGTGTCTTGGTTCAAAGCATTGTACCTTGAGCAACAGAGAGTTAATGTTTCAGCTTTTCTGGCAGTGGTAAATGGCCACTGACTATTTTCAGTTACTGATCTACTCAGGAAAAAAATGCTCAATTTTTTTTGTAGGTGTAGCAGCTATTCTGTGATGTGCATGTGTGGATTACACAAGGAGGTGAGTGATTCTGGAACTTAGCACCATGTTATAACTTACCAACATTACAATTAAAGAACACCTGGAATGGCAACTGTCCTTCCCTCATATCTCTTTTAGATCCACCTTCCTTTCTTGCAATTACACTTGATGTTATTTGAGTCTCTTGTTTTATTTTCATTCAAGAATGAGGAGTGTAATGGTTCAGCTTTATTCCTGACTGTTGTCAAGTGCAGATTTAGACAAAGTGTGAGCTCACAGATCATTTAAATTTTTTGTCAGCCACAGATACATGATGAATAGAGACTCGAGTGAGAAGGTCCCATCTGGGCTGTCATGCTGGATTACCTGCATGGTCCTGCACTGCCTTCCAAAGCAGTGGGAACCCAAGTTGCTCTGCAGAGAGCTGGGAAAGCTGCGAATTCTGGAACCTGCCATGACTTTGGTCTAACCAACAAATCCAGAACAGGTTTTCTTGGTAAATATTGGACTAAACAAAGACTTCTGGGATTCAACTTTGCTTGAAAAAATACAGGATAAGGCAGAGTATGAAGTAATGGCTTCCCATTCTTTCATTTTGCCATCACTCTGTTTATAAAGCCCAGGTGGCGATGTCTCATTTTAGAGGAAAGTCTGCATTGCTGAAAACAGGTATGTGCTGCTTGCATCTTTTGGAAGTGGTCCCTCCACTTGGTATGGTATGCATCATGGAACATGATGGATTCTCTCTTGCTTATGTTGGATTGGGAATGTTTCAATTCAATGTAGTTCATACTCCATAGATTTTCAGTAGTCGGGTACTATTTTAAATAAACAAGCACACGTATTACATCCTACTTACAGAGCCTTTCCTATTCCTGGGCCCACACAGGCACTGTATGAGAGCAGGAATCTGTGTGCTTCCTTATGATACAATTTCCCTCAGTGCTCCTTTTGCAATGGTGCTTGGATTAAAATGAACCTTGGAAGAAATTTAGACCTTCTTTCAAAACACAGCCTCTGAGTAGTATGGGAACATCACATGCATCCTAAACTATTAGAAGCAGTCCTGGCAATATACTTGGTGACAGACTCTCACTTGACCAAACAGACGAGCTGTGGTGGGTAGACAAGCTGGATGGTCTACTGTTTATTTGCCATTTTCATTAGACTGCAATAAGACTGACAGAAAGTGCTTAACTCATAAGTCAAAATTATTAGTTTTCCCACTTCAAAGTGCGTTGTCATTACAAATTTTGCCAGGTGGTATTGATAAATATAGACTTTTGACTTGATTTCTCTAGTGTGTGAAGAAATGTTTGATCTTGGGAAAAGATACTGTGTGGTTAGCAGGTTTTGCTGTTCAGAATTTTGTGAAGAGGCAGCAGTCCAAAGTGGTCAAAGTAAGCAAAACAGTGTTTGCTGCTTGCTTGATTCTCTGATTAGAGGAAACCTTTGAGGCAGAAATAGGTTTTCTTTGACATTCCTGAAAGAATAATTAATTTGCACATTCTCTGACCCGCTCTGTGCTGTGGCTGGCATAGATGGGTAAATAAAACAGTTTATGTTTTGAGGCTAGCTAGGCCAAGTATCACTGGGGTTTTTTCCCCTCTCTCCAAAAAATCAATTTGTGCTGCCATTCAGAGACAGGACAGGAATATTGTGTGACAGAAGAGGTGTACTCTCCACTGCATCATTAATGGAGGTATGCTTGATGTGTAGTGCACATTCCCTAGCCTGGCTGGTGTGCTAGTCTGATTTCAAGATTCCCATGTCATCTAGAGGCCTCAGCATATTCATATCCTTCTTTCCTGTGGAGATAGGAGCTGATATTCTAGTCCCATACAAACAAAATTGCTCTCAGTGAACCATAGCGTGCCATATCGCCATAGAAATACATGGTGGAGAGCATTTCTGAGGGAGCAATCAGTGCTGCTGTCTATCACATCCCTGTACCAGCAGCTGTTTCCTGCCAAGCTCGTTGCATCCAGGCCTCCTCTGCTCTCTGCTCAGCTGGGTCTTTCTAGGCTGTGTAGATCACGAGCAGCCAACCCAGGACAGCACTAAGCCATTCACTAAACAAACTTTAGCAATGTATCTGCTTCTGATTTTGCCTGCTCCCCTATGACCTTGATTCCAAGCATTAGTGAAAATATACTGCAAATATAGCATGACTTAATTCTCCCTTTGGAAATCGTGGAGGAAAAGCACGATAGTGACAGTTCATGGTTTGCTGGACAATACCTACAGATGTATAGGTATTGTCCATATTAGCTTCTGTCTTCTTATGAGGTGCAGCACTGATGTAGACAAGTGTAGGCCAATGTAGATAAGTGTATTAATCACCAATAATTTGTACTAGCCCTTCCCTAAGAAAAAGATTCAGTACTAGCATTCAGCTTAAAAATCCTAAAAGTTTTGAAAAAACCCTACAAAAATCCCACCTATTTCAGATAAGATACTGAACTGTGTTTTACCTGCTATGCAGTCTCCACTACAATTAATGGTAAAATGAATACTGAGGAGCTCAGTCCTTATACATGCTATGACCATAAGATGGAGATATTGGGCTACAAAAGAAATAATGTACTTAATTCACTCACCACTTTGGTTAGCGTGGGTTTATTTAAAGAAAAACGATGACGATTAGCTAAAATAAGTAGTGTGGTAGGGATTAGACACCAGCCAAACGAGGATGGCAGAGTACTAGGAATACAAAGTCTTGCTTGTAAAGTGAACTATTAGAAGGGAAAATGTGAGTTTGCTATTGTAATAATTTCAGTAGTGGATTACGTGTGTCCTTGTTTCACAAAAATAGGTTGAAACATCAGGCTCCCAATTAACAGAGATGCCCTCCTTTCTGGTGAGAGGGAAGCTTTATGTGTTCTCAGGGCAGGTAAAATGGCTTGTGGATTACACAGTCTATACAGATATTTTCTAATCTTCAAGGACATCATAATAGCACAGGGCCTAGCTTGCATTTCACTCTCTTCAAGAGGCTCTGTGTCTGCAATAACTGAGCAGAGGAAATTTTTGGTGGCATTAAGGAGAGGGAGAAAGTTTTCAGGGGAAACTGGAAGGGACAGGTGCAGTCATCAGCTCCTGAGGTGCATCTCAAACAGGCAACCTTTGCCCGCATCTGAGTAGTAATTTCATTAGCGAGGGGATAATTTTACTTTGAAAAGCATCTTAAAAATATTACCTTCTTGCTCAGCCAATCCACTTCTCTCTTTAGACTGGCTGTCCATTGTCCCCTCCTTAACTTGTCTCAGTCTGAAAGAGATAGCTAGCCTCAATTCTTGGTCATGTGTCACCCTCAGAAATGTCTGGAAAGTTTAAGTCACCTGTACTGGGTTTGAACTCAGTGCACGCAGTATTTTTGCACAAGCAGAAATGGGGGCTTAATTCAGTTGATTGAAATTTTAAATTATTAGCTGTTAAATATTGATGGTGGAGGATGATGATTAGGTAAGGTGAAGGGTGTTTTCTCAATAGCAAAGGAAATTACTGGAGATATAACTCCACCAAGGGCATAGTGGATTTGCCATCAGTCAAAACCTTACACCCAAATCCTTACACCCAAATGCAGATGCCTCTCTAAAAGTGATGGTTTGTTCAGTTAGCATGTCTGACTTATGTGTGTGAGGAAGCCATGAATGAAACTCTGTGGTCTGTGTGCAACAAGAGATTAGACAAAAGGATTGCATGGGTCACAGGATCACAGAACAGCTGAAGTGGGAAGGCAGATCTGCAGACCATTTAGTTCAAAGCTACAGTAGTTTCAGCTACAGCAGATTTCTCAGGGCTGTATCTTGTTGGGTTTTGAGTATCTCCAAGAATGGAGACTCTGCCACCCCTCTGTACAGCCTTTGACAGTGTCTGACCATCCTCACAGTAAAAAAAAAAAAAAAAAAAAAAAAAAAAAAAAAAAAAAAAAAAAAAAAAAAAAAAAAAAAAAAAAAAAAAAAAAAAAAAAAAAAAAAAAAAAAACAACCAAACCCAACAATTGTCCTTGTATTTAAATGGAATTTCCTGTATTTCAGTTTGTGCCCATTTTCTCTGGTCCTGTCCCTGGATACCACTTAGAAGGATCTGGTGCTATCTTCCCTCCTTTCAGGTATTTATCCAGATTTATGAGATTTCTCTGAGCCTTCTTTGCCCTAGAATGTACAGCCACAGCTCTCCCAGTTTCTCCTCATGAGAAATGCTGCAGTCCCTCACCATCTTTGTGGCTCCCTGATGAACCTGTTCTAGAATGTTCATTCTTCTCTGGTCCTGCGGAGCTCAGATCCAGACCCAGCACTCCATATCAGTCTCACCAGTGCTGAATAGAGGAGAAGGATCTTATCCCTTGACCTGCCAGTAATGCTTTCCCTTGTGCAACCCAGAATGCTGTCGATCTTCTTTGCTTTGTGGGTTCATTGCTGGTTCATGGGCAACTGGGGGTCCACAAGGACCCCCGGGATCCTTTTCTGCAAAGCTGGTATCCAGCTGGCCTGGCTCCTGCCTGTATTGGTGCATGGGGTTATTCCTCTCCACATGCAGGACTTTGCACTTCCCCTTACTGAACATCAGGAGGCTCAGGTTGGCCAATTTATCCAGCCTGTTGAGTCCCTCTGAAAGGCACTACACCCACCTGGTGTATTGGCAACTACTTTATATCATGGACCGAGTCACTTCATTGTAGAAGGCCATCAGGTCAGTCAGGCATGATTTCCCCTGCATAAACCCACAGTGAATGCTCTCAATCTTGTTTTTTATGCGTTTGGAAATGATTTCCAGGATATTTTGCTTCATCATGTTCACAGGGATCAAGGTGAGACTCTAGCTCTCCAGGTCATCCTTATTGCCCCTCTGGAAGCTAGCAGTGACACTTTTACCCAGTCCTGAGGAACTTTCCCAGTTGCCACGACCTTCCCAAAATTATCAAGAGTGGCCTCACAATGATATGTGCTCAGCACTCATGATCCCTCAGTGATGCCTCAGCGCTCATGGCTGCATCCCATCAGAACCCATAGATTTGTGTGGATTCAACTTGCTTAAATATTGTCTAGCTGGGCTCTCCTCCGCTGAGGGTAAATTTTTCTTGCTCCAGACTTTCACGTCCATGACCTATTCTTCATTGTTTATAAGTAACAGGTCCAACAGAACATCTCCCCTCATTAGTCCCTCAACCACCTGTGTCAGGAAGTCCTTTCTGACCTCAAAGATTCATGACTCCCTGAACAGGGAAACTCATTTTCAGCACTCGTCTGAATTTTCCATATTAGCAATAGGTAAAAAGATGTCTACCAGTAAGTTGAGCAGAGTTCATGGGGAGAACAAAGACGGTGAAACCCATAATTCTACTTTTACATTCATTCTTCTGGCTAGAGCCAAGTTTCAGGAATTCTGTTTCACAACGCAGAATTTAAATTTTCTGTCCATTTCCATGTTAATAGCAGTCTAGGAATATACCTGTAACCCTGAATTTAAAGAGAAATTCTCTGGAGGAAAGTAATTGATTTATGACAAAGTGGAAGGATGTTTAACTTAATATGGCCAGAGCATGTATTTCAAGTTTGACAAGTGTATAAAGATGCCCTTATAAGAAGGCTGAATGGTGCAATATTTTTACATGATTGCTTCTTTAGTGTTAAAGTAGGAATTATCTAAATGAATTTGGGGGATTTAAATATAGTAGAAGAAGTCGGGGGAGCGCTGCTCAAAGAAATTTATAGAATACACCACATTATTTGGGGCAAGGAAAATACTGGATAGTTGCCAAAGGTGGAAGCCCAGTGTGCCTAGGCTGTGTATGGAGGCAGTGGGGAGAGACAGGATCCCCCTTGGAGAAGCCAAATTTGGGTCTGGTCTGGGCAATCCAGTAGTGCCATTCATTCGGCTTCCTGTATATGTGTGTGATCACCCATATTGAACACAAGGTGAGAGCCCTCCTAATCCTCAATGCTTCCTTCTCCTCATCTGTTTTCCATAAGGAAATAGCCTCAGCAAGGAGAAGAGAGAGCCCATTACAGCAGATGACCGGCCTGGATGATAAGGGCACTGGGAATGTGGGGTCGCCCTAGAACCAAAGTACATTTCCTGCTGTGAAACTCCTTTGAGGACCCTCTCTCCTTACCATGCAAGCTAGGTAGTGCAGATATGCAAACAGGTACAGCACCACACATTGACCCCGTGGGAGCTTAGTTCTGCAAACCACAGTGCTTATTTCTGCCTGTCAATCTGGACTTAGGTGTCTAGGTGCAGTTCCTTTTTCTTCTGTGTGAAGATAAACAGTACCATTGACATTGGGAATTACTCTTGCCAAAGAGATTTTGAACTTTAGGCAGCCAAGCTGGGGAGTATCGGTGTCAGCAATCCATCTGGAGTTTGTATGATAGATGGGAACAGAGTCAGGAAAGCAGCCGGGTGCCCTGACACAGGGCCCATGCCTTCTCCCCTCTGCAGCCACTGCACTCCTTAAGGTATTTTATTGCTTATGTCTTTCAGGACATGTGAAAAAGGCTTAAAAGACACAAGACAAATTATCCAACGTGATTCTCTGGAAAATGTTGTGTATCTTAAATGCAGCCAAAGTGCAGAGCGCATGCCAATTGTAACAGTAATCACTCATTTTCTGTTTTGACCTAGCTGAGAAATTACAGACTTGGAAAGGAGTAATTTGAATGTAACAATCTTTGCTGTTTCAAAGATTTTCTTTCTTTTTTATCCTTCTGGGAGCAGCATGTACTCAGTGTGTTTTTTCTCCACTTGTTCAGAACATCCTATTTCATCTGGCCCTACTTTCCTAAGGCAGTTAATCTATTTGAGATATATAATTATATAATATCTCACTTTCTACCACTCAGGGTCTGTCTCAAACATCCATGCAGACACCAGAAGTGGAGCTGGTAAGGGTTAAATTTTAGAAGATCAGTGAATTTCAGAAGAATTTCTCACTGCTTCCAGGTCAAGTATTCACAGGTTATTTTGTTTTGAGCTGTGGCTTCTAGACTTGGATCATGTCAACATACAGAGCAGGGCTGACACTAAGACATCCATTTAATAAATATTTACTTTTATATGTGTGTGTGAGTGCGTGTGCATGTGTGTGTGTGTGTATGTGTAGGCTTGTGTGCCTGTGTGTGTTCACTGACCTCACATCTAATGTCCATCCTTAGTACACGGATTTATCCCACTCTCTGGCTTGCCCACAAGACAAACCCAGGACATGTATTTACTAGCAGCAACACTTTGGAATGCATTTGTGGTTGTAGAGTGCATTTCGTGGTATCCTGCTTTAAACTTGTAATAGTATTACTATTTTTAACAGCAGAGTAGCTGCATCACTCAGCTGTTGGCACAATGAACTGAAATAGAAAAAAAATGCTCTTTACAATACAGTCTCCACTGATACAATAAGTTACATTAAAAACATTTCCTCACATTTATTGTCTCCTTAGAAATTAAAATAAAGCATTTGGAGATTTTCATCCTTCCACTAGTTTGTTTTGAAAAATGTGTGAGCTAAAAAAGGAAGCTGAGAGTTTTTTAATGATGGGTAAAAAAACATTGATATGTCAGTGTGCAAGGATTAAAATGACATACAAAGGCATAGGCAATAAAAGACACAGTAAAAAAATCATAATTAAGATGAGACTTAAAAGCACATGTTGGGATAGTGTATGTGGACACAACCAGTGTGCAATAGTATTTGTAACTTACGCTCGTTTGAAACAATCTTATTTCTGAAAATCCAAACAAATCACTTCAAAATGTCACAACCATTTGTCATGGTCAGGGCATTCTCAAGTTCATAAGATTTCTTGGATCAGACTGTAATTTTCTCTTATTTATGTATGGCAAATTTATTCTATTTCTCTTTATATTGATAGTTATATTCTAAATTTGAACTGCAGGGCCTAAACAAGATTAGTGAAGCCAACAAGTGATCTTTCATGTTTGGCAATGGCACGGCTCTTTCTAGCATGAACACTGACAATTCTTTTGAACATTTCTGTATACAACATTTTATTATTAATACTTTCTATAGACCTCA
Organism: Dicrurus megarhynchus; assembly: GCA_013399195.1. NCBI lineage: Eukaryota > Metazoa > Chordata > Aves > Passeriformes > Dicruridae > Dicrurus > Dicrurus megarhynchus. Next base: position 20,915 of record VXAD01005103.1, on the reverse strand, counting down.
GCTATCTTTGGGTGAAACCATGGTTTGTATGTGACTAGCTTTTCAAATCTTATGAAAAGTCCATGGATATTAAATTTATTTATTCATCTGTGGTATAACCCATTGATCTTCTGTGCACATTTGTCTGCCATGAAGTGTCCTGGCCTTTTAATCAGAGTTATATTCCACCTCTGCCCAAGGACCATTGGTGGTAGTCAGACCACGAGGTGTTTGTCAGTGGGAAGTTGAGAGCAGCCTGCAACACAGTTTCAACTTCATGGAGAAAAATGAGGAAGGTTTCTCTTCCTGTGTTAGGGTTTCTTGGTCAGCTGCTTTGTACCACCCACACTGTAAAGGTGATTGACTCTGATTCTCAGACTCATCATGTAATTTATCCAACAGCCATTCACAGTTTTATGTAGGACACAATAATAAAATTTTCATCTTGATTAGGATAACTTAATCCAAAACAACCAACTATCATCCATAACGGCCACAAGCACTTAAACCTATCCAAACCACAAAAAAATCATTCTTCACTGTGATTTAGAAAGTTATGAATTTGTTGTAATAATGTGAAACTGGCAGACTATTTAGATAGAACAAGCTTCACCTGAATTACTAGAGTTAAAATCTTTTCCTCCAGGGAAATGTGACCTACAGAAATGTTTTGCATTATCCCACGAAAAAGAGCCATGCTGAAAAGATTAGAAACCATCTCATGCACACATGCACACATATGCTTGCATGCACGCACACTCTCCCACCCCTAGCAGTACTGTGGGTAGCAGAAGGAGCAGTGCCCTTTCACAGACTCCTGCCTTGTGCTCAAAGGAAATGCAGCAGACATTTAAATATTTCCAAACCAAACAAGACATCCTGAAGGATTCTCCTCCTGTGGCCTCATTATCTGCTTACATCTGTGTTTCTAAAATCAAAAGGAAGGCTGAAGCAGTCAGAGCCACCCTTGACAGGAGCAGAAAGGGGAAGTGGAGAAGCAAGGAGAAAAAGTTTAAGACCTTCACTCAAACAGCCCTCACTTTCTGAGGAGACTGGCTTTAGAATATGGTGGTTGGAAATTAAAATAATCATTTAAAAGGCATCTTTCTTTTCTAAGGTTTCACATCTAAATGTATAGCTTTAAAATGTATAGGAAGGCTGATCTTGCAAAAATAGTGATGATCTCTCTGTAAGTACCTGATCATTCCTCTAGAGTTTAGGGACCAACTCTTCCCCAAAGCTGCACCTTTGCATTTGCTTTCCAGCAGTAAGATGTGAGGCAGCAGCTCTTCTGTCTGTATGACCCTGGGGCCCCAGAAGGGCTTGAGGCTGATGTGATGAGCAAGCTGTTGACATGACTAATAGGCTGACACAGACAAGACCTTTTTCAGTGAGTGCCAAATGTCATCAAAGCCCCATCGAAGCCTGAGGAGGACCTTCTGAAGGGTGCTCCCCACATCACCTACCTTCACAGTGTCTCCTCTTGTACCTAATCCTCCCTGGATCTTTGCTTCAGTTTTGGACTTCTTTGCACCAAATAAAAAAACATCTTGCTCCATTCTCTCTGATGGTCTTGTGCACCTAGTGACATGAAAGGGTACTCATTGAAGAATTCCCAATCATTTTTAGTGTGTGGGGAAGGAACTGCAAGAGTGTTTGAGCACCTCATACTTAATGCCTGTAAACATTCAGCTTTGAGGAAGAAAAGAGTAATCAGTGAGGAATTTGGCTTCAAAGTCAATGGCGTGATATTGTGTGGTCAGGCTGCATTCTCCAAAACCAGCTGAGTAGCCCTGGAGGGAGGGACTGTGCCTCTGTGCTGCAAAGTGTCTGGTAAGCATCTCCAGAACGTTTGCTCCAAAGATGTTTGCTCCAAAGACGTCATCTCACCTATAAAACAGGTTAGCCACAACCTGTGAGCTGGGCCAGCTGGAGTGACAGAGCCACTACCACCATCACCCCGGGAAAGAGCTGTGTGTTGAATGTATGAGCCAGCCCCATTATTCCTTCCCACCACTGCTGGGAAGCCATAATTTTGGAACTGGGTACAGGTCTTGCAGAGAAAGGGAACGGGGACAGAAATAAGGGAGGAGTTTCAAATTTGCTGGGGGTGAGGTAGAGAAAGAAAGAGAATAACCCTGAAGCAAAGGAGATGAGAAATGAGAAAATGAGGAAAAGAAGAGCATCCTTGTTCCTGACATGCTCCTTCCGCTGAATATGTGCTGGTTTTTTGCCTTGAGAATGTCAACCTGTAAATAAGTTATTTTTATTTCTGAACATGAAAAGCATCTCTACCTTGGCAGGTTGTATTACAACTGAACACAGTACAAGCTGGACCAACCTTGGTGTTGTTTTTTGTCGTGAATAATCTCCTGCCTTGCACCTAAATTACCCTGCTGCAGAGGCAAAGTCTGTTTCAGGCATGCCACGGAGCAGGCTGAGGTAAGGGCAGAGACAGAGCTAAGGAGAAGGGCATGAATGTGGCCATGGGCACGAGGACTCTACTCCCCTGGGCTGAAGAAAGCACGGGTGAAGCATGCCAGCCTAATCAAATAAAAAACACACAAGAAATTAGCCCAGGGGTAGAAACTGGCTCCTTACTTCAACACTCTGCTTGGCCTTGCCCTGCTGTTATTCCTGTGCCTCCAGTACCAGCCATCAAGTTGAATTCAAATCTCCTCCAAAGTGGGTGCCTCAAGATATTGTGGATCCCAAAAGCCCTGGGAGTGATAAGTAACAAACTACCTCCAATTTTAGGCAGCAAGCTTCTGTTGTCTTGCTGAAGTGGCACATGGCTTCCATAGTAAACGTGCCTTGGGTTTCCCAGATGAAAGCTGAGAGATGACACACCATGTCCCACGCTGACCGCCCTGCTTTGCCAATGCTCTTGTTGCCATGACACAAATCCTAACGGGAATCTGTCACACTTGAGTCTCTTTCGTTGGCTAGGAGGCAGTTTCTGAATACAGGCAGTCCAAAGGCTACAGATGAGCATTTTTACAGCCTCAAACTAAACACTGCATCTTTCCTACTAGGAGAGTTGCCATCACCGAAGTCCAGGATCTACTGGTTGGTGACATTTACATGACAATTTATGGCTGTAATAAATTATGCTTCAGATTTTCCTTATTTGGAATAATTTTGGAGTATCTTTTCCCCACATTTTTTATGGCAATGTAAGAGACTACTTTTTAAAGGACCAGGAAGATGTTAATGTTACCTTCACTGCATAAAGAGCTTGGATACAAAGCTTTCCAAGAAAGGATTTTTGGACAATGCAATGTTATTTATTTACTTAAGCTATTTTATAATAATCTGGCAGTGTAAGCCAATGGTGAGGTCTCGAGCAACTTGGACTCTTACATTTTTTTTTCAGTCTCTGTGCACAGGATGTACTTATTTCACTGATAAGACAAAAATAAGGATTTTCTGAAGAAGAAAATCTATATCCTTTCTCAGTTGCTTTATCTCTGCAGACAGACTACAGGTATAAGGGAAACAGGAATACAGAGACAGTTATGACAGCTAAAGCTCATCTTTGAAGGAATCTGCAAATGCTATCCATATGCAAGCTAAATGCATTTTCATGTGGCAGCAAAAAATGTTCTTAGTAGGAGATACCATATATTGAGATGTCCGTGTCCCTCTGTGCACAGAAACCATGTGAGCTTCAGCAGGGATCTGATATGCTTGTAGTAACATAGAAATGTCTTGGAGAGAGGGAAATAAAAAGTCCAAAGTGATGAGCAGCAAATGTCCTGTCCAGGATAAATGAAAGATCATTTTCATCGTCATGCAGATTTGTCTTTTCTCCATCCCCTCCTGCATTACTTTTGTATGCATTTCTGTGCTTCCTTCCGTGGACTGAGTTTCCCATGACTGGCAGCTGTTCCTCTCCTGCAGTGTACCAAACAGAAAGGACTTCCCCTCCCACAGGTTAATCATCTTAGCTTCCCTCTTTCATTTGGGAAGGCCTTCCCAGCATCATCATTTTATTCACTCCTTCCAGCCTCCTCAGCTTCCCTCTGTCCTACCCTGCCCTTTGCATAATGCTTTCCTTTCTTTGGGTTTCCCATTCTCTTTCTTCATCAGAATGATTCTGACCGCTTCCCATTTGTCTTTTTTTTTATTCATACATGTTTCCCAACCCTAACCCCATCTGTGTTTCCCCATCCTATAGGTCAAAAGTCTTCCTTTGTAGGCTAGCTTTTTGTAAAGCCATCCTCCTCCTCTAGTCAACCCTCTTGGCTTCCCTGTTTTCCAGACACATTATTGGTGATATGTCCCCTCAGTGTTACCTCTCAGGACCAAGTGGATGTCATACTTTCCCCAGACCTATTTTCCAGGCAATTTTGGGTCTGCAAAATGTAGAACCACAAGTGAAAAAGGGAAAAATCCTGTCAGCTGTGAAAGGCTTGTTCACATCAACACGCCACAGCCCCAAATTTTGGTAAGAGCCAGTATCCATCTCCCAATGTCAACATGGCCCCTCCATGGCCAATGTGCCTGCTGCTTTCCCATGCCTCTGCAGCCTCTCCATGGGCAACCCTTCCCTGTGCTCTCCATCATTTCAAATCCAGACTAGATCTTTGGTTTCAAATCCCCATGTCTCCTCAGTTTGCTGAGCTGGTTTGGACTTTGGCTGGAAGTTCCCCACTCTTGGGAACTCTGTAACCAGACAATGCATCCAGTGATGCAGTTTGGCCTTTTCAAAACAAAATAGGGCTTAAGAATCAACAGGAACACATTGCTTCAATAACTGGGTTAAAATAACAAAAGAAGGCCTGCACACGTGAATATGACTTCAGCTTCATTCTTCCCTCCCAAATTTTGGTCACGTTCCATGTCATCTTGGCACCTCTGCTCTTGGGCTGGGAGAGGCAGGACACAACTCTCTGTCTTTCTGTCGGAAATGGTGTTAGACTGGAATGTCTGTCAGCTCTGGGTCTGGGTGGGGCTGGTGACATGCCAGCTTGTGGGCCAAACAGTCCAGTGCTGGGATGATCAGCTGCTTCCCAATACCCTGGGCGCTGCTCACTATTTCTGGAGGAATCTTACAACCCCTGTTATTTAATTTCCTGTGCATTTCCTCCTACCCACCGCCTTTGTTTTGCACTGTACAGAAAATAACAGCAAGGAAAGACACAGTGACATATCTCATAACAAATATTTTTTTAAATTTTCTGTGAGTTCTTCATGTTTGCTGGTTTTCTTTCTCCTTCTCATCTCTTCTTACTGGGTTCTCCAGATCACTGTTACTGCATTAGCATGTGCATTCAGTAACAAAATACTGGTATCTGCAAGTATATAGTGTTTCCAGTGCTTTGGACAAGGTGATTTTATAAATTAAATTGTTATTGAAAATACTAGCTTATTTTATTTATTATACAGTATCTGATCAGACTGTAAATTTCTCGAAACATTTTTAGCAGGTTTTTCTTTCAGTTAAGCTAAGTCTGCCCAAGTAATCAGCCAAAACTAACAAAGCTGTTGCTTGATTTCTTAGTTTGCACCAGTGTAACTAAGATGAGAAGAAGTTTATTCATGGACTTGAAAAGCACTGCATACACTCTGGGAATTGATCTTTCAATTGCATCTATGTGTTTCCATCCTGATTTCTCTACCAAAAAAATATAAAAAATCTCAACCAAACAAATAAAAACCACCAAACCAAAATTCCAGCATCCCACATTCTTCTATTAAAGAGCATTGATAAGATCTTGGTTAAGTGTTTACTAAAGAAATTAAGGCTCTCACATGATGAGAAGCCATAAGCCAAAAGCTATCTAAGAAATTGGACGCAATAGACACGAAAAAATAGCAAACTTTTGTCTCTGAAAAAATGTTGGCACAGAAATGCCAAGGTCTAATATTGTTTAACAAATATATTGGCAGACTAGAGAGGGGAATGGGAGTAAGGACGCAAAATTGATGACATTATTTATTTTAGTCAAAGCCTGGTGCTTCACTGGGGGCAACGTCAGTGAGATTTCAGCACAGTAGGCAAAGGCCCAATACAATGGCAGATAGAGCTAAATTGGTGGCACATGCAAAATAAGATACATTAGAGGGGCAGCCAAATATTCTTGTGACTTGGAACACTTGGTATGAGCTCTGAAAAAAGACTTGGGTCCTACTGAAGGCAGCTTGATAGAATCTTCTGCTCCCTGTGGAGAGTGGTGGTGACTACACAGCCTCACCTTAGAAGCCAGCATTGCAATTTTGTCTGTTACTTGTTTTTCAGGATTTGGCATCTTGGCCAGGATTCATCTCCCTTAACCACAGAACAGACATCTTCACCTGAGCCTGTCAACTGAGCTCTTTTACAGCTAATGGAGAGAAGATTTAAATATAGTAGAAAGTCATGCAGAGGTCAAGTCATGTTCTTCTAAAAAATACACCTCTGAGAGATCCCATCACTCTTCCTCAGATGCCTATTTTGACTTTTTCTGTAAAAGGAGTTTTGTCAACTAGTATTAATATGTATGCTGTAGAAAAATGCAGTCTCCTGCCCAAGCAGTTTTCACTTTCTGTGACGTGGGAATTAGAAGAATCACAGTAAGGTGCTAGGGGCCAGGATATCTGAAGATGGTGGTGAGCTGCCTCAGGAAGGGGACAAGCTCAGATGTGATAAAATCACTTAAAAATAATAAGAACCTAATTAAGATGAATCAAGAGCTTCTGTCTTGGCATTTAAGACAAAATAAACACAGACAAAATGCACAGAAAGAAATGTGTCTGTAAAATACTAACTAGCAGCCTCTGGTATCCCCAGCACAGGATGCTAGAGAGGCCTAGAGCTGGGTTCAAATCTGAGTGCAAATCTCACCTTCAGAGGGGTTGGTGTGGATGCATACTTGCTGCTGCAAGATTTCTTGCATCTCCTGAAGCCCCTGGGGTTGGTGGAATAGGCTGAGCAGGTTAAAAGAATATCTTATATGTGTGCAGCATTCACCTGTGGGCTTGGAAAAGAAGTCAGTGCTGAATTCAGTCTGAAGTTCTTAGACGACGAAGTGGATATCTTGGGAAATGAGTGCCCTGGCAAAATTACGTGTGATGACTATGTCCTTAAAACAAGGAAGGACATTCAGGATGTAGATCACACCCTCCAGAGACACTTCACCACAAGCAACCAGGGGATGGTACATTGTTAATGCTTTTTTTAAGTCCGCCAATTTTCTGTTCCTCTTTCAAGCACAGGATCCTAGACCGTGTGGGCTTTGAGACTGGACTGATGAGGAACTCGACATGAGTCCACCTGAAAGAACATGCAAACATGTACACTTCATGGACAGATGGATGGACAGATGGGTTTTTAATAGGCTTCTACCTATGACACTGCCTGTGTCTGTAAGGCCATGAGAGAGTTGACAGGTCCTCTTTCTGGTGGAAAAAAGTGACCTTGTGAGTGACAGCTGTGCAGGCAAGAGACAAATTTATTAACATCTCCCCAGAGCAGACTATACAGAACAGATGCTGTAAGTGGGGGCTTTCCCAGCCCTGGGGGGTCTTCTGTCTGCTCTCCCTGTGTTCAAGTGCCTCCTGAAGTGCTGAGCTTGGAACTTTTGCTAGCTACATGTTTCTTCTTCTGTTTTTATTTTACTCTGAATTCAAAGGACTAAATAGTGAGAAAGGGCTCTGGCTGCTTCAAACAGCGTACAGGAAATGAACAAGCTGAATAGCATGTTTGCCTGCACATGGATCTTTTTGGCATGCTTAGACCCTATCTGGACTATGGATTTGTCTCATTTTTAGCCATTACTAGCCAACCATCAAAGGCTTTTCCCTATAGAAGGAAAGCCATGTTTTGTTATGGTGCATGCTCCTGACTAATAAATATGTCCTGAAATGCCCCTAGACGGGATGGTCTGTTTCACATGACCATATGTTTCCCGTTTCTCACCCTTGGAGTGTGGCTCCTGCCTGGGGACCCTGGGGGTACTTAAATCCAGAACCAGCTATGGGCAGGTGGATACCACTCAGATGTCTGCACTTCTGCACTTCTTTTAGACACATCCCTGGGGAGGCAGCCAACACAGCCAGTGGTGGTTGAAAAGGAAGACAGGGCTCTCCTGGAACAGACAAATGTCAGCTGCTTACTATGAAGATGCTCTTCTACTCAGAAGATCGTATTTTGATCACCTTTCCCTCCAAATCTGAAGGATGGGGCCAAGAAGGATCTAACCAAACACAGCACTGGCGAGTAGAAGAACTAGCCCACTTCTGCTGGGCTAAATCCAATGTTTGTCCTTCTCTTGCTCCTCCCTATGTCTCCTGTGGGTCTAATGGGCTGAGTTGCTAAGAGTCTGCCCTCATCTATTCTGACCATCTTCTCTCTTGACCCCTTCCTTCAGAAATTGAGTTAGAGGAAACTGGTCTTTCCTTTAGTGAGTGGGAACTTAGAGACTCAGAATTCAGAATCAGCAGGCTACAGTAAAAAAAAAAAAAGTTTTGGAAAAACTAGTCCTTGATGTCTTCTACTGAACGATATCTTTAAACCCTGGTCCTGTAGTAGGACTGCAGTGCAAGCAATTCATCAGCAACAATAAGGAGGAAATCAATGGGAAAAAGTAGAGGAAGTTTCAAGGGCTTGCAGAGGTCTGCATATCTGGTGTTGTAATATTAGAACAGAAACAGTAGTGTACGAATCACTCACAGTCACTCCTTGCCTCCATGGTTTTGGTAACAAAGGCCATTGTCTAAAGTAGTATTGGAGCAAGGTTTGTGTCCCAGGATTGAAATAAAACTCATTTGGCAGGCAGAGGAATCTTCTGGGGTAATCAACAGGCATGGAAAGGTGAGAGAGGACAACAAAAGAAGGTTAAAAAGATGGGAGTTTGAAGGCTAAAGCATGCCGGGAGAACACCACTCTGCACTCTGTTGGCCAGATAAGGCTCTTGCTGCTGCCACCACCTTCCTGGATATTCACCTCTGTTACCATCACAAACACACTGACGCCAGGCATAAAGTGCTCCAGCTGAGACCCATCCTTATCCTCACTGTGGTCTTGCTGAAGGCAAGCACAGAGCTGTGGTCCTTTCCTCCCTTGGGTGCAAGTTCAGGCTTCACCATCTGGAGGCTGCAGTGGGCTGCAGTGTGCCAGTTACACTTCCCAGGATGTTGGCAGGGCTGAGCATTTGCCATCTTTGGGGAAGCCTGAAATGGCACATATCCAGGGATAAAGTAGTCTTCTGAAATTCAGACTGTTGGTTGATTTCCAAGGAAGAAATAATGCTTTTAGAAAGAAGAAATTTGAAGAACTACCATCTCTGCATGTCTTTCCATACTGCCTACTGCTGGAAGTTTGAGCAAGGCTGGACTGCTTCACACGTGCCTCTGTCTAAGATAGGCTTCACCAAACAGTTTCTACTGCTTTATTGACAGAGCCTCTGAGCCTGCTGAGTAACTTGGCTGTGTCCTGCACTCTGGTTGTGCTTGTTCAGACTACTTTGGACACCTTCAATGGGTAGTCAAGCCAGAATCCTCCTACCCCCTGCTCCTCTGCTGCCCTGGAACAAGCTTGTTTGTTTACTGGAGGTCACTTATCTTGAGCTATTCCTTTTTTCCTATCCACTCCTCCTTGCTGCCTCACACTAAGCAAAACCAATATACTGATGTACTGAAGTGTTCCCACTTCCCAGTGCAGCTTTGTTTCTGCTTTAGAAAGGAAAAAGGGGTACACTGCAATGGAAGGAGCTTAGCAGGATATGAGGAGTAGAACTTGATGTCTGTTTTTAGAGGATCTAATAGTTCTGCCTTTCATTATGACATAGTGGATCTTCCCATGGTGGCTGCAGAAGCTACTCCTGTTCTTGCACCTCTTTTATCGACGACTACCTCAACTTGGTAACATTCACATAGCTCCCTGGAATCTTCACCCTCTCTGTTATGGCTCTGCTCACCTGGAATCAAAGCACACTCCTCCAGTGTTTTTTTGATGCTCCTTGTTCCTCCCTGGTGAACAGCTCTGTTCTCCCTTCATTAATGGCCAAGGGACTATCTGGCATTATCAGCATTAGGAGACCATGTGCCGAAGGACAAGTGGAAGAACCTGGAAACAATTCTGTGTTCTGCAATTTTAATTTGTCTTTAATTTGAGCCTGTTGAAGGCTCTTTATTCCTTTTTTTAAAAAGAGAAAATCCTGTTGCTGACTCTAATCTTTACTGCATCTTCCCCCTCCCATTTTTTCATATTGTCTCCAGCACAAGGGATGAGAAGCACTATCCTGTAACCAAGTAACTTTCTCTAAGACACCAGAAAATGCTCTGCAAGCCACCAGTGGTCAAGAAATCTCTGGCAAGGGAATGTACAGATAAAAAAACTCACAAAAAACCATTAATTCAAGAAGGCCCAAGGCCTGATTTTAAGGTCTTGATTGCACAAGTAAGGTTGTCCAGGAACTTATAGTACTGATCATGCTTTAGATCCAGTTTCTAACATTCAGCTATCTCACAGGGAAAAGCTGCAGCCCTTTAACACAAGGATTTCCTAGTCACAGACGCTGCCCTGTTTAGTTTCAATCAGCTTTGGGGAGCTGATACCACTTTAAAATTGGTCATATTGATGCAGCTTGCAGCTGTACGTGTATAAATGAGGGATTACAGTGATGGAGTGTCCATAAACACGTTATGCAGTTTGAACTAAATCACACTTTTCATCATATCAGAAAATTGTTGTGCATGAGACCCAGTCTCAAAGAATAATTTTAAACTAGTTTGAGATTTTTCATCAAGTAAAATGTGTTTGGTATATGTTAATCGGGACAGGTATAAACCAAACCAAAGAGAATCTCTGAAAATGAGATAAGATTGTGTACATAAGGGATTTCAGTAGCTCAGCTAAATCAGTTATAAAACTTCTAATTTAAACTAATGCTACCTATATTTGGACAGTAAGAATTAATGGGCTGCAACTCTACTGCAAGGAAAATGTTGCCAGTGGGATTCCAGTCCAAGAAATCCTGTTCCTCAAAAGCAGTACAGCCTCTCTGAATTACCCTAAAAACATCAAACTACCTGTGAACTCAGTGGTACTTTGCACACCACCACAAATTCGTTTTGCAATGCTTAAAATAATCGATGTAATGCAGTTAGCATTTCTCCATAATCGCCTAAATAAATCTAAATCCACTACTAAAATATCTCTAATTTCCAGCTGCAGTTTGGTAGCCGTGTCCCAACATATTTTAAAACCTCCTCCTCCTCCCCCCTGCATATTTCTTTTTAGAAAAGACCAGTGGAGAAGCCAACAGATTTCTATAAATCACTGTTGGATGAAAACAAGCATAAAAAGGAGGCTTGAAGTTGTTTAATATTACAGATGTTTTGGAGCTCTATTCAGTAGTTGGCAAGTCACATGAAGCTGCTCTGAATTCTTTATAATCTAGACACAAAGATCATTGAACTCTGAAAGAACCTCTGGGCTTTTATTCAAAAATATGTTGGCTTCTATTTACCTCTTTCTTCATTTGTATCTATCAAATGGCTCAATATATAAATAAAGCCCGGGTGTTCTTATTAGCTAAGGCAGTATTTCATGCAGATTAATGCCAGCAGGTTTTGTAAAATACATCTCTATTCAAAGCTGGAGTATGTTTTGAATTAATTTTCATCCTGTATATGAATCAGGTATATTCTACTCCTTTTCTTATACAGACCTCAGCTGCAGCACATAGGAGGAACCTCTAGTGTTTAATTCTAGTCCCATCATCCTTCTTCAGCAAAGCACTTTTAACTCTAAGCATCTGCATAATCCCATTGACTTTAATGGGAGTACTCACGTGCTCAGGTATATTAAAATTATAATTGAAAACAGCACCTTGCTTTCTCGGGGCCTAAGTGACATACCTAGCATTTTATTGAACAGTCTTATTTAAATATTACCTCATGTATATGTTATGAGCAAATCTTTCTAGTTCAATAAAATCAGGCTTATTGTTATTGAGTTTAAAAAAAATTCTTTACTCTTCTTTGCCTCCAAAGCAGGCTAAAACTCTCACACTAAACTGAAAATACTGTGTTGGCTAAAAGTACTTTGCCAGCTGAGCCAAAACACAGCAAGATATTCATCTGATGTTGGTCTTAATAGAATAATGGGCAAGAAGATTTAATGGGATTGATAAATTTATTTTTTTTAAGAATGCTTTGGTCCACTACCAGCTAGAAATTTAACATCCCGCAAAAGGTATCTCAGCATTTGGGTAATTTTGCCAATGTTAAAATGATTGCTCAAATGATCCCAGCTTTCAAGTGGTTGAGTGGGGTTTTTTTCTCTGTAACATAAACACCCTCACAAGCAAAATCCCTCCACTGAGGCAGTAAGACTGTGATGAAACCAGAGAATGGAGAAAATATATATATAAGATTATAGTGGATCACACGCAAACTGTTTGAGGCGCTCCAGAGTGATTTCATTCCCATCCCACGGAGATTCTGCCTAGCGTGTTCTAATAATGGAAATGTTTGGATTAGTCTATGTTCAATCCATTTACCTCAGCACCTCACCAAATGTGAGCTATGCCATCAGTCTAGATGACTAACTATTTGTAATTTAGTTGTAGCTTTCTTGTAGCTGTGGCGGTCCGAGGTCATTAGGGAGGCACGGTTTGCATTACTGATGCATTAGACCAACTGATCTGGTTGGAAAAGCTAATGCAGCTTTCTGGATACACAAGCTGTTCACTGGGATAGACCAGAAGCGTACCTAGAAGTTCTCTGCTCTCATCCTCCTTCGAGCCCACCTGAAAGGACGAAGTAATTGCGGGGGGCTGAAGCCCTGGGCTGAAAGTCAGCAGTGACTTTATTTTCAGACACGGCAGAGGTGCGTGACTGTTGTTGGGTGCTACTTGGGCTAGAGCACTGCTAAAGGGAAAAAAAAGTGTCACTTAGGCTTCTTACAATCCAAACATAGAGAAAAAAGCAGTCAGGGACATGTTAGCAGGCAAGGAATGGAGAGACAAAGAAGAAGAGAATAGACTCTTGTCAAAGAGAAGAGCAGTAACTGAGAGCTGCAGAGACACAGACCTTCCCATGTTTTATACCGACTGGTGCTCATTTCAGCATAGCAGCTACAGGTTTCCCTACAGGGTAAGAAGCAAACGCATGCTCAGTTTTGGGTCTGCCTTCCTGAACTTTTTCACAATGCTGAGACTAAATATACACATCTAGATTTCTGGTTTTGTTATAATGCTAGAGATTTCAGATTTCTCTTATATTTTCTCTGATACTCTAAGTCCCCAAAAGTCTCAGAGATGAGCACTGCATCGCTACTGCTGTGATTAAAAGTCTCAGTGTGCTGATTCTCTAACTGAGAATTATTTTTCTGAAATGTGAAATATTTGAGTATGTTCAGTGGCTGTTAAGAAATGTTAAAAGATGCAGGGAATTTTTAACTGTATGGCTAAAATGTAAATACCTTGTCCTCACAGTGGCATAGCTCTTGGTCATGACTCTCACTGGCTCTGCGGCCACTGGAGTTCTTTAGACTAAACAAGGGCTGAATTCCTAGGGTAGAAGGTACAGCAATAAAATCAAATATCAAAACAAAATCAGATCAAATTAACTTAGAAATCTGTCCGCCTTTTTCCTCCCTGTCATTTAAGTCACCCTTAAATTCAGAAGAAAGAGATTGAGCTCGCTTTACTGGCAGCACCCAGAAACATACTGATGTCTAAAGAGTACTGCTTCTGAAACGTCCTTTGTTTGAGAGGCTTTAACGGGAAAAAGGGAACCTTAATAGTTTTAAATCACCAATGGAGAACACAGAAACCCGAAAATGAAGGATGCCCTAGCAAATCCTTCCCCTTTCTCAGGAGAAGGGCCACTGAGAGCATTACTCAAGTCTTATGGCATATAACAGCACCCAGAAAATGGGGGAAATAATAATAATAGTAAAAATTTCACTGTGACAACACTGTGCGAACCTGCGGAGCCCGGCGGCCGGGGCGCGCTGCGGGCCGGGGCCGCTGGAGGGCACTGACGCCCCGCGCCCGGCCGCCGGCAGGGAAAGGCAGTTTTTTTCCCTTTGAGGTCCTGTCATTCCTGTGTAAACAAGTTACGTTCAAGTGTTTAGGATATAAATTACGACCATGCAGGCTTGCCTCGGAAAGAATGTAAACACAGCACTGTGGTCGGAGCAAACTCTGAAACTGACTTTATAATTTATCACAGGCCCTGAGAAGCTCAGGGAAGAAAAGGGCATGTCTGAGCATAAATATGTATTTAAAAGATGAAGAGTTTTATCTCTACGTATAATTACATAGGTATAATTTATATATATATATGTGTGTGTGTGAGTGCGTACACACACACACACACACACACACATATATATATATATGTATACACACACACTTATATGTGTGCACACATGCACAGAGCATTTTGCTAAATCTCTCTCCCCCTTTTCCAGCGCTCGGGCTCGGGGCCGGGCAGAGTCGGGGGTCGGGGCCCATTGGGGTACGGGGACGACTCTGTCCCCGAACGACGGGTCGGGCTGCCCGGGGGGGTGGTGGCCGTGCCGAGCTGCCCCCGGGCCGGGCCGGGCCCTGCGGGGTGGTTTGGGAACGCACCCGCCGGCCGTGGGGCTGGCGCGGCCCTGGGCTCTTCAGGATGCGCGGCCGAGCAGCTCCTGGAGCCCGGCTCCGGCTTCTGGCCGCTCGCCATCCACGGGGCACGGCGGCATCGTGGGGACAGGAGATGTTTTGCCTGGGATGCTTCGGGGGCCCCTTTTTGTTTTCTTTTGTACTTTTTCTTCCTTTCCCCGCTCCGGCCCCGTTCGCTGCCCACACCTCTGTCAATGCTTCCCCCGGTTTTATCACGGATCCTCTCGCCGCCCACCCGGGACATGTCCAACCCAGCACTGCGCAGGGGCTCCTGCCCCCACACCTGGCAAAGTCCCGTGGGGGCGCAAAGGAACTCCGAGGGAGCTGTGGGAAAAGGAGGCACGAGGACACCCGGACGCATCCCTAAAGAACGGGGCGGGCGTTTCAGACCTGGAGGAGCCCTCGAAGAGAGGATCATGCGGTCGGGACCCTCCTGCTTTTGTGTCCTCTGCCTCGATTATTTCAAAGTCTATCCCGCAGCGGTGAAAAGCACCGTGGGAAGTGGGTGACGGCGGGACGTGCAGTCCAGAGACCATGGCACTGGCCTCCTCGGGTCAACCTCTCGCTCCCCTCCTCCGCCTGCAGCGACTGGAGGATTTGGGGTTGCATCTTTAACTGTCTCGGATGCCGAGGTGGAAGAGTTTTCTCAGAAGGAGCCAAGGGAAAATAAGTGCCTGTCCAGTGATAGTCGTTTATATACATTTTATTGGAAAAAAAATTTTTACATCAAAATATTTTGGCAAACTGTAAAAAGTATACATAAGTGCAAATATATTCTCCTTTTAAAGCAATAGTGTGTGAGTATACACGAGATTTATTTAAAATATTTTTTTAAAAAATATTGTGGTAGAAAACAACTTTTGTAAAAATAAAAAACAAAACGTTGTATTGCTGCAATACGGGAAAAAAAAATTGAACTTTTCTTACAGTCTATACACGAAAGGGCTAAACAATACTGTTTTAATAATATCAATTGGTCGGTGCTGAAGTCCATAGAAAGTGTCCTTGGTGGGGCTTGGGGAGAGAACACAATAAAAAAGTAAATTTCCCACTAACGCAGTGACAGAAGGGGGAGTCCTCGCAGGTGCTGAGACATTTATTTTCCTTATGCAAAGACACTTTCTCGTATGAAAATATATCGAATTGTTCCCTTTCCCAAAGCTCGGTTCTTTAGGAGATCACAGAAAGGCGGTTTATGATTAAGGTGGTCACACTTGGCATAAGGACACTTAGGTCCCCCCTTACACAAAACATCACGCAAGGCATTTTTCTTTTGGTAAGGTCTTTGGAGCATTATATCGGCTGTACGTGTCCTTCAGGGGGTGGAGTGAGACCGAAAACACTGCTTCCTTAGGCAAATTTGCTAAGTGACTCGTGTACTATCAATTCTATCAGAGTGCACATTATATTTAATCTGCGTGGGTCCGTCTACACCTTGGCTCTGTTCAGTGACACCTGATTGTCTCTGTTGGGGCGCTGCCTTCACATCACGCAGGGCTTGATGTCTTGACAGACGCTTTGGTGGTGGTGATGGTGGTAGTAAGATCCACTAGCGGACGGGTGAAACGAAGAAATGCCATTAAAATTGAGGACAAAATCTTTCCTGTCACACACCGGGGAGGGATGATGCTGGTAGCGAGGCAGTCCCACTGCAAGAGAAGGAAATAACAAGAGCTGCTCAGAAGTCGGAGAGCTTTCTCAGGGTGGAGCAGCCCTTCCTCCCTCACCCGCAGGAAGGAGAAGCTGCCTGCACAGAGCTGGCACACCGCTCCCTTTACCCCCGGTCTCGGCTCCCCCTGCAAGTTTTGATAACTGCTTTTTGGCGTTCCTGGAAGCGGACTTGGACGCTCCCCCGGGGTTAGAGCCTGATCCGCTGCAGGGCACAGACACCTGGGGTCCATTGCCCCGAGCGAGGAGGGGAAGTGGATTCCCCGGAATCCCTCACCGCCCAGAGGTAGGCTGGGAGCTGCACCCGCGCTCGTACGAGCCTCCGAGCCTGCTCTGCGGGGAGGTTCTAGACTACAGAGAAGTGTGGCACACAGGCTGAGGAGAGGAAGGCATGCGGAGGTGGATACCCACGGATACGTGCCCGGCCGCATCCCGGGCTCACGGACATCTCTGAGCATCCCTCCTGCGTGGGCACACAAGCACTGCTGTCTGTCTACCCTCTGCCTGGGTACTTATCAGCGTGGAGGGGTAGTTCAGCCTCTGTGTGGGGGGGTAGATGAGGGAGTGTGTGTTTTGTGCTTGTGTGCGAGAGAGAGAGAAGGAGACGATGCCACTTGTGTGTTTTCCACAGCCATTTGAACCTGATTCCCACCTTTCCTCGCTCTTCCCGCTCCCTACCCCGTTCCTGGGAGGATTTTGCTTCTGGCTTGAGCGGCTGCAGGTTGAATTCCAGTCACGATCCACGTGTGTGTTGATACAGTATGCATTTATTTAGGGGTGTGTGTGTAAGAGCGTTCACGCCCTTTCGCGTGTGCGCTTTCCTAAACATAAGATACACCCTACGGTTCGTCAACAACAACAAGCCAAGTACATCCGTGGCACCGACATGTAAATGACCTTGCAGATTCCCATTGTAATTTCCCACAGCCTAAGTCAGCCTTTCGGGGGCCGCATGGGAGACGTCACCCCACCCCCAACACCGAGCCGTAGGACCGTGCTGGGATCTTTGGTCTGGAAGGATTCCTACTGGATCCGGCGGGGAGGAGAGCATTGCACGAGCAAGGCCCGCAGGGTAGAGCCAGAGAGGTTTTGGTTTGGCGTGTGGATGTCAAACTCGGCTAGCGGGATCCTGTCAAATATGACCGAGGGTCAAGGGAAAAAAAAAGAAAAAAAAGCGAGGAGGAAAAAAAAAAAGCAAAAGAAAGAGAAGGAGAGGGAGGGGGTAGGAGGGAAAAAAAAAAAAAAAAAGGGAAAGAAAAAGAAAAAAACAGGAGGGAAACGTCCCCGGTTTTCCTCAGGATGGCTGAGCCGAACCCTTTGGCGGCGTCGGCCGGCGGCGCGCACAGCCCATTCTCCTCCGGCATTGTCCCCTCCTTCACCCCGCAGAGCTCACTTTATAAAAGTGATTATTTCGCTGGATTTCCTCGGCTTTCTAATAACCCTGCTGGTATGCTCACCATAAACTGGGGCACTTTATTACAATCCTGATTCAATCATTTAGCAGGATTTAATAGTCTGCGAAAAAAATCCGGTTCCCCCCGCCCCCCAGCTTCAAAATCCTTTTAGCAGAACCCAGCCTCCTGTTTCCAATTTTTACCTCTCTTATTCTTGGGTCTGATAGAAATTCACGGTTTTGAGTCCTCCCTGACGCTGTCATGGGTAGAGGATTATTGACCGATCAACAGCGATTGCCACCGAATTTGTTTTGCATTTAACTAGCAGAAAGGGAAAGGAGAATTTCACTTGCTACTGGTTTTGTGGGGAGAGGAGGAGAAAGATTATTGCTGGTTATAAGTACAAATAAAAGAGTTCGGATCCTTTTTCCCCTTCTCCTTTCACTCTTCTGAAATATTTGTGCCACAGAGATTTTACGTATCATGCACAAATAAGGATTGGATCCACTCAAAAAAAAAAAAAAAATTAAAAAATCAAGGGTTTGGTTTGATATTTTTTTCAGTTAATCAAGGACTGGATATGGCTTGCACTAAAGTCCTGGGCCCAGATACGGAAGCCGTAGAAAACAAGTGGAGAAACACCGTTTTGCAAAGTGATGGCATTAAATCTGAGCTGCTGGAAACGGACGCTCGTGGTCGGCATTAAGACAGCGTCCAGCGGTCTGTATGCGTCTGTAGCCGTCCTTGAACAAGAACAATTCGGATTTAAACCACCTCGGCCTCGGAAACCGCAGTGGAACTCCGGGTGGACCAGAATTCTCTCCCTCTCTCTCCCTCTGCCTTTTGTTTTGAAGAGGTATTCTCGGGCTGCTTCTGGATGAAGATTTCTCTTCCAGGAATCAGCTTTCTTACCTCAGGTATCTGGCAGGAGGGGGCAGCTGCTTCCCAGCCCCGCTCCCCGGGCCAGTCCCACTCCCGCACCACGCGTGGCCTCATGGGCCCTGTGTGGCGGACTGTGTGGCCGCAAATAGTCAAACAAACAGAGGGAAAAAAATTCAAAGAAAGAAAAAGAAAAGAAAACAAAAATCCAAGCAAAAACAACAAACCAAAGCAGAAATTCCTAACGGAGAAAGTACGTAGTTCGGCGGGGGATGCCCTTGTGAACCCGCCGGCCTCTCGCCTCGGCCCTAAAAAGCACGTGGAAGGATGCCTTATGTCTCCGAAAAGTTGGTTCAAACCTCAGCAGCAGAGTCCTGTGGGCACAGTGGAGCCCACCTGGGGATGCATCTCGTCCCTTCTCTGCTCTGAGCCGAAACCCCGGTAAGACGGCGACCCGCTTTGCAGCCGCCTCTCCCCAGAAGGCACATCAGGGTTATTCAGGGTTCGGGTCTTTTGTTTTTAAGGGAGCAAAGTTTGCAGCTGCTCTCTTTCCCCTGACAGCCCACGTCCCTTCTGCGGTGATGGCAAAGCGACTTGCACGGCGGCTCGCCCTCCCCACGGCGACAGCGGGCTGTGGGGAAGCCAGGGCAGGCTGCGGCGCTCGCAGAAGGACAGGAGAGTGATTGACAGGCGCCTAGGGAGGGGGCGGGAGGGGACCCTGAGCTGAGGGTCGCCTGTATTTGTTACTTGTTGAAATTCCCATAAAATTGAACAAGACCCCGCTCTCATAGGGGTTAAGTCAGGCTAAAATCCTCTTCGGTGTGGTCCAGCCCAGACTGTCTTTGTTTGCTTAACCTCTGGGACCCACGTTTAAAAGGGCTATTTGGAAAAATTCCCCGTAAGAGCCCAACATCTTTTACCCATTTTTGTGCTCGGATTTTTCTGAACAGACATTGTCTGTAATCACCGGCCGGGGAGGGAGTGGGGGTGGGAGACAGCGACCAGAAAACTCTTTCCCTCCGGTTGCAGAAATATACTCGATCCGCTTTAATCTCTCCAGCATTTTTTAAGATAAACGGGTGGTTTTGGTGCTAGAGGTTGTTTTTTGGTTTTGTTGGGTTTTTTTTAAATTCCCTTTTTGCCCCCCCGTAGGGTATAAAGGGTAATATTTGATGCCTTTATTTGATTACTCCCGCGGCGCGTCTCCGCGGAGCGCGGCTTACCGAGGCGGCGGCGATGCCCGGCGGCGCTCCCCGCGAAGCGAAGCCGCAGCACGGGGCGGAGAGGCCAACCCCGCTGCTGCCGCCGCCGGGCACATGTCGCCGGCACCGGGAGGGGGACGCGCGAGCCGGGACGGAGCGGGGACGAAGCCGGCCTTTCCTCGGAGTGCTCCTTCTCGGCACTGGGCAAGCAGGAGGGATGCTCGTAGCCGTGCCCACAGCCGCCCGCCTCAACCAGCCCCCCTGTCCCGAAAAAGAACAGCTCCAACCCACGCGTATTTTTTTCCCTCTCGCAGACAATGCACCTCTTTTTTCTGACACCGTGGTGGTCCGGGCTTCCCCGCGCGAAACCTTTGTCGCCGGCGAAAACCCCCTCCGGCGCCGCGCTCCCCGCCGCCCCCGCCGCCCCTCCGCGCCCCTACCTGAGAGGTCGTCGCGGGGGCTCTGGTGCAGGTATCCCTGCTCCAGGGAGTAGGAGGGCACGCTGGAGTGGATGCCGGAGGAGGCGGTGTTGGCGGCGGGGAGGCCCTGCTGCTTTATGTAGGGCGAGGCCCCCGAGGCTGTCCAGTGAGCCGAAGGGCTCGTGTAGGGCGAGTGGCACTCGATGGCGCTCGCCATGGCCGGCGAGGAGGGCACGGGGCTGCTGCTGCTGTCGGGGCCGTAGTCCCCGTTGGCAGTCACCGGGCAGCTGGCCATGTAGGTCGAGCCGGGGTTGGGAGACATGTGTGGGACGTGGTGGCCGCCGCTGAGTCCCTCGTAGCCGCTGGCCATGGCGTTGGGCATCATGTCGAGGTTGTAGCTGCCGGAGTGGCAGGCGAGGGAGGCGGGGGGCGCCTGGAAGTCGAAGCCCTGCGGGAGGATGGAGGCGCCGAAGCCCAGCCCGTTCATCATGCGGTACATGGGCTTCAGCGCCTGGCATTTCCTCCTGAAGCCGCGGGGCCGCCTTCGGAAGGAGCCCTCCTCGAACATGAACTCGCTGGCCGGGTCGATGGTCCAGTAGTGGCCCTTTCCCGGGCGGCCCAGGCCCTTGGGCAGCTTGATGAAGCACTCGTTGAGGGAGAGGTTGTGGCGCACGGAGTTCTTCCAGCCCTGGTAGGAGCCGCGAAAGAAGGGGAAGCGGGCCTGCAGGAACTGGTAGATCTCACTGAGGGTTAGGCGCTTGGAGGGCGAGC
>VXAD01005101.1:3479950-3512203 GCA_013399195.1 Dicrurus megarhynchus | reverse complement strand
GGGGGCCGGGACGGCCCCAGCCGACGCGATATTGTGAAGCAACTTTTCCCCTTCTGAAATCTGTTATGCCAGAGGCACTACTACTGTTACTGATGGCCTTGGCCAGTGGTGGGTCTGTCATGAAGCTGGTTGCCACTGGCTCTGTTGGACATGGGGGAAGTTTCTGGCAGCTTCTCACAGTTGCCACCTCTGTAGCCTCCCTGCACCAAAACCCGTCCATGCAAACTCAATACAGAAGGCTAGGCTTCTGGTAAAACTTTCTGTCTTCTTTTGGTTTTAATCTTTTGTGTAACTGAAATATATTGTATTACAGACTTAGAGATTTAGTTTTACTTTCACGTTCTTTCAGGAACTTATTTCAAAATTGCTTTCTAAACTCCTACGATACTTATTTTTTTCTCAATACATTTCCTACATAGTGTACTAGGTTTATTCTGATTCCATGCATCTCTTGGGCCTATTTCAATTTCTTCTTCTATCTGAGAGGTCTTTAAGCCTTTCAAGAGTGTAATCATGTCCAAGGAAGACATAAGACCTTTTCATTGCTTTTACAGCCTAAGGAGTCAGCTTGAATTTGCTTTTGGCCATAGTGTAGAAAATAAGCCTAGGCATCTCTCTACCAGCTATGTAAATATGTCCCTAGGACAAAAACTGGCAGCCATCAGCATAATATTTAAGAGCCTTAGAACCGGTAATGGGTTTACTATTAAATCCAAGTAGAAACAAAAATCAAATGTGAGTTTTATAGGGAACTGCATTAGCTACTCAGGGACTGTGGCCAAATTTGCATGAAGGTTCTAAAAATTGGAATAAAAATATGCGAAAATTATTTTATAATATCCTGAAATCAAAACTGATATAATCAAAAGCTTAGTAATTGAACTGAATACCATAACATATTCCCCTAAGACATCCCAGCTCCAAAAACCAGAACTGTGATCTTGATAACAACCTCACAAAGTTCTAGAAACATCTGTAGCTTCATAATCCCAAATGAAAGTAAGAGAACACAGTCTTTGCAAAAACGGCAAAAGCCTCAGGACCTATCATGCTTTCTCTGAACTTCCTTGGTCCACTTGGAGAATGACCAGATGGCCATTAGATGTTTAGTTTAGTTGTAAATCATCTTTGCCCAGTGGTGTGAGGTGTGACGTGATGCCTACTGTTACCATAGTGTTGATGTATTTGCAGCAACTCAGTCTTCTGAAGAGAATTAAAAGGGTAAAAGTGAGAGAACTCGTGGTTGAAGTAAACGCAGTTTAATAGGTAAAGTAAAAGCCATGCACACAAGCAAAGCAAGACAAGGGGGTTGTTCACTATTTCCCATGGGCAGGCCCATGTTCAGACATCCCCAGGAAAGCAGGGCTTTATCACAGGTAAGGGTGACTTAGGAAAAAAAATGCCATCACTCCTGAATGTCTTCCCTCTTTACATGCCGAGCATGATGCCAGATGGTCTGGGATAACCCTGTGGTCAGTTAGGGTCAGGTGTCCTGGCTGTGTCCCCTCCCAACACCTCTGTGGAACTGCAGCCTCCTCACTGCTGGGGTGGGGTGAGAGGCACAAAAGCCCATGACTGGGTAACCTCTGCTCAGCAATAGCTGAAACACCCCTGTGTTACCAACACTGTTTCCAGCACAAATCCAAAACACAGCTCCACACCAGCTACTGTGGAGAAAGTTACCTCTATCCCAGCCAAAACCGGAACATAACTGAAATTTACTTGTAGCTAAGGTGTGCAGGAGAACAATCTATCTATGACACTAGAAAAGGGTATCTGAGTGAAGCCAGGGGTAACCACAGGGCCCTTCAAAGATCAGACCCACATCCTCAACTCTAGGCACTGACAACAAATGGTCAGCAGATGATAAAACCAGCCTTAGAGGATCAAAGACAATAAAGAAATATTCAACTTATAATAAATAATGATTACATAATATAATTGAGGACATATGAAGAACAAGCAAGTAATCTGATGGTTTTGGCAAGCCCACATAGGTGCAAAAGCAAGTCGGCATCCAAAGTTACCAGTACCATCATACTCTTTTTGGACTTGTGACACTGACATCTAGCTTTATCAACACACTGGAGGAGTGACAATAAAATAAGCTAGGATGATTAACTGCATTATTAGTGTGAGTTAGCTGCAATAAATGTATAATTTGGCCTATCGGTATTAGCATTAGTTTAACTGGACTAATAATAATTTTGATTAGATTATCAATAATTTCTTCACTCCTCCTTGCAGAGTCTGTCAACTACAAGTGATGTAGTGCAACACACCAAAGAAGTACTTTTTAGAAAACAGAAACCCCAACCCTGTGGAAAAAGAAAGGAAAATAAATTAAGTACTATACAAAAGGAGTAAAAAGAAAACACAGAGGGATAGGAATAAATCTGCTTCCAAATTTATAATGGTGATATTCCTACTCAGGACTATAGGAGGTGGATAAACTGGACAACAGAACTTAATAAATATAGCTGCCATGAAAAGAGAGAAAAACTACTATGTATATAGATGCACATATGTGAAAGTTTCAGGCGTGAGAAAATCTCAACTACTAAGTAACATAAAAATAATAAGGGAAACCAAATTACTGCTTTGACTGAACACCGAATTAGAATTCTAGCATGATGATCCTTTATGTTTTTCAAACAACAAATATAAGAATGTGAATTTTGAAGAAAAAGTATTAGAGAAGTCATATTTTGGCAGAGAACTTCAATATATAGATAATACCATGATTATTAGCATTTACTTAACTCCCATGGATGTCAATGATAGTGTTTGTGCTTAAAATTTGGCTGATGAATTGGCATTTTCTGATTATATGTTTCATCAGAAAAATTCCGAGCATATAAATAAATAGAATAAATACTGAAATAAGTGCACGGTAACCTTTGAGGAGAAAGAAGTAAGTGCCATCTAATTAGCACAATGAAAATGCCTGCTTAATATACAAACCATCAGTCAAAAAGAAGAAAGACAATACCTAGATATACAGGGAAACTAGTAGAAAACAATGATGGCAATATTATATTGCCATTGTTGAGAATAAAAGGCAGATTTTCCTTTTAAACCTTCCCAGTCAGCATCTGTGCTGACATAATACATCTTTTCTAGCCCTAATAAGAATAAGAAGAGTAGATCACAATAATACTATGACAAAGGAAGAATATAATGTATTTTATGTGTGTGTCAGAGTAGGCACTCCCTTTTTGCATCACCAGCTCTGGTACAGCTGTTCTGAAAAATAAACTAAAACAATTTTTGTCATTTCTATTTCTGTAGTTTCTCAAGCCTGTAACACAGCAAAACTAATCTCCAGTCATCTGTGGCATAAAAATAAAGTATACAACAGCTTTTTATATTTAAAAACTTTTTAAAAACAGTAAGCAGTGGAATACATTGTTCACAGACTTCTACAGTGTTTCTGCCTGTTATGGTTCTGCAGCCAAACCTGAGTACAACAGGCCTGAGAAGCCGCAGCATTGTCTACCCTGGTGTAATCCTCCCTGTCTCACTGGGCTGCCATATGCCAGAAACACTCTCCTTGAAGAACAGAAAAAACAGGGTTCATCCTTCCTGGTAACACCAACAGCAGAGGCATATACTGTCATTTGCCTTAGTTAATTTCTCATTTTCATTGATGTCAGAGTAAAAGATTATTCTTTCTCAAAAGATTAATATCATATGAATTTTCCATTTGTCCAGGCTTAACACAATTGAACTTGAATTTACATAATTTATTAAAAAACATATCTTTCCATGCTTTTAAGTCCTTAACTTCAAGCAAGTTATTTTAAGGGATTTGATACTTGGTCCATGCTCAAGGTTGTTCCTGCCTTGTAGTTTTATTAGATTCAGAGCCTACAAAGCTTGGGTTTTTTGTGTATGTTTTCTTAAGCACAAGAAAAGAAACTTCACAGAAGTTTCAGAAAAAATGGAATTTATACCTTAAAATATTTTCCAATGTTCTAAAACAAAAATGTTAATTTCCTTGATCAGATATGGCATTAGACACTATTAAAACTAGCAACAAACCTTCCCCCCGATTAGTTTTATGAAAATGCTTCAGATACTCAATTTATCTGCTCTTGCTTCCAAATAGTCATAAAAATAAATCCATGAGATTTCTAGAACTTCTGAGGTGATACGATAAAAGAAACTTTTAAGGTGAGACAAGCTGAAAGTTGCTATACCTGATAAGAAAAGCAACAGCCAAATGAAGACTGATTTCTTGTAATTCACAGGGCCCAGTGCATTTCACTAATAGTTCCCTCTTTATCTGTCGCAAAGCAATATTCTTAGAAGAAAATTAACGGTTGTCAGAGCATGAAATACTGGAATAGCCTTTCAACCAAAAAGTTTAAGTGAGGTAATTAGCTGATTTTTAAGTGGGTCTTGACAGAGAGATGCAGGGGATTAAAATTATATAACTTCATGTAAGGGCTGGCCAATGAGGTCTTGTCAAGTTCTTTGTTCCTTGTAGCATTTTTGGACAAGTGTAGTATCATCTGTAACTTTAAAAAATGAGGAAAGCTTAATCTCTTATAAGCAGTTTACTTGTGGTTGTAAATGTGGTTGTATTAAGGTTTGGAGTATGAATCACAACAATATTTAGTGGATTCCACATTCATCCGTCCCTCAGGCATTTAGTGAAAGCCTCTAAAAGGTTTGCAAGACACTGATACCTTGTCTATAAATTAACATTGATGGTCAGGCTGTAAATATCTGTCTCTTCTGCTCTGAAATGAACTGATGTGGAGAACTAATTTTTCCTGAAGACTCCCTCAAATGAAACACAAGCTGTTTCCCTTGCAGGGGTAACAACTGTACTGGAACACACTCTTAGAAACATTCAGAGACAAGACCCTCTATTATGCATCAGTTAGGGCAGAAATAGAATTGAATTGCCTTTTGCCACAAAATCATACAAGTCAAAGACTAATGTTCTGGGATGAGAACTACCAGTCAGAGTTGTTGAAATACTTTATTATTTGTTTACTAAATAAATACTCTGCGTGTGTGTGTGTGTGTGTGTGTGTGCATGTGTGTCTCCTTGCTAAACAAATACTAAATAAATGCTACTATTAAGTAACTCAGAGTATCTTCATCTTTTTCAGGCTGAAAAGAGGAAAAGATAATTCTCTGATAACCAGGTAGTTATGGCAATCAGCTCACAAGTAGCATATTTTGAACCCCCTCCCTTCTCCCTTCATATATTCTAAAGTCATATATGAAATTACTTTAAAAAGAACAATTGTGATAGGAAAGCAAATCACCTCTGCAGACCCTGAAGCATAGGGAATTCTCTCAGGAAGTGAGATAATTAGTTATTCTCTAACAACAGTGTGTGTGTGTGGGAAGTAGGATGGGGAAGTAGGACAGGTTGGGGAAGAAGGAAGAAAGATAAAAACTAGAAAAAGAAAAAAATATACTACTTACTACAGATATTTTTTTTAGCTCAAAATACTTTCAAAATTCACAATTTCAGTGAATGCACTAGTAACTATAAATAAGACTATTGAAGAAAAATTGCTACTTCCCATGATTAGAACTTAAGCATTTAAACCTGAGAGGAGCTGAGCTCCACTGACAGGAACAACAAAATTACAAATTAAATATTTTAAGTCAGTGTGAACTTTGCCTGAGTAGTTTTGAATTGGTTAGCATAAAGTTAAAAACATATAATAGTCATAATACTTTTCAAATATGCACTCCTAAAACCATAAAAAGAGTATTGTCTTATTATACAATATTTGTCCCATATTATTTTGATATTATTAAAAAAACAGGAATAGTTTTCATTACCAGTTATGATAATCACTCTTACCTTAAACATCAGCAGCATCAGAACAATGGATTGCATTCTGCTCTTGAGTTGCAATTCTGAACAGAGCCAGTAATTTCTGGTTGTCAGAGTCAAATAACACATATTGTATTTTAATAAGGAGGCAGTATAAGTTAAATATATCAATTATGCAATAGAGAAGGGAGTACACTTGGCATAGAAATTATATAAATATATTAGGAATAGCCTAATTTCCAGTGAATATAATTTTTCTGCAATAGTAATCAATAGTTAGAACATCACTGAAGACCATATTTTCCTTTTTTTTTTTTTTTTTTTCCTTTTTTAACATATCAACTCTATATCTTTCAAATCAGTTACACTTTTCACATATCATGGGTATACAGAATTGAGATCTTCCAGGGACTACGTATGGCATACGGCTTGGCATATGGCTATTGTCTGTATTTCCCCTTTCTCTGTAATTTCTTAAATATCTTTTAGAACAAAGTCTTTGGTTTTTCTGTGAACCGATGATTTGCACGCTAAGGATAAAGGCTAGCTCTTCATTGCTAGAATTATCAAGAATATTTAGCATAATTTTTATACAACATATGCATCTTCTTTTATTTTAAAAAAATCTTCTCTGTATTAAAGTCACTTGCAAACAGTTCATCTACATGTATTCTACAAAAGCTTCAAATTATCCTGCTTGAATTCTAAAGAGAATTAACTTCAGTCTTCTAATATATTGTTTCTCAACCAAATTTTAGCTTTGCGTCTTTGTCAATTGTTCATTTGATTTTATATAAGTAACCAAGAAGTCAATTTGTACTGTAACTTGAAGGTAACTCCCTGAGAAGGCTGCAGTTCTTTTTCCTGTGATGAAATTTTTGGTATCACTGAAATCTATTGCTTGTGAGTTTACCAGCTGAGCTCTTAGGCAGTAAAATTAGCAAACTATGCAACCACCTAGATACTAGCTTACTTGCAAATATACACACACCTAAGATGGTATGGTGCTTGTTACACTTCAGAATTCTGAGTCATAAATAAAAATGCAAACTTCAACCCTGTTTTTTGGGGTTTTTTTGTGAAAGATTTCTGCTGGATGAAGTTTTATGTGCAAATGCTCTTAGAAGTACCGTATTTTTTGGTACTGCCTCACACTCTCTTATGCCCTAGACTTTCAGAAAACTTGATTTACTGGTTACTAGCATATCAGATATTCTGATTGTTGTATACAGGCAACAGGGTGGAATAACATGAATGAATAATTACTACAAACCTGATTGAACTCGTATCTTTGCCATTTCAGCCAGTGACCCTGGTATCAGAATGGAGTAGGTGATACTGTAACACTATTTTAGGTCCTCTTCTTTTCCACTTATCTTTTCTTATTCCTTGCTGCCATCCCAAGATGCCTTAGTCTGCCCAGTTATATACCGCATTAACCATTTTTTCATATCTAGTCATGATGGCAATTCTATCCCTCTTGGCATATCTCATTTTCTAATATGTAGTATTACATTTGATTGTGGACACACAGGACTCTGTCAGCTGACATTTGTTAAGCTAAGGATATAACAAAAGGGTGGAGGAGGTCTTGTCCTGTTACTGCAGAGCCCATATATTCAGCTGGCCATATTTATGCTTGGTAGGTTCCAAAATCCAAAGCTGTGTTTTCAGTCATAGTTTATCCTTGATAACAACTATGTGGACAGTGTGTGTTCCCTCTTTCCTCTTACTATATTTTCCAGACTTGTGTGATTAATAAATGAAACAAAAGTGTTCTAGTCTGTACCATCTTACCTTGTCTCAATGTTGAAATGCCTGAGTGACTTTATTGGCCTTTAAAGTGTGTAATACAGTTGCCCTACAGAAATGGTAAGATATAGATACAGCAAAATGTAAATGTAAGACATCTAAACCTGAGAATGACTATAGTGACTAGATTCAATTATCTAGTGCCACTTCAGAATTTTCAGGGCATCATATCTGGACTCATATCACCCTCTGTAGAAGACTACAGACCTTTTTTAGGTCTTTTGTCCTATCTGAAGGACAAAAAATGTATTACATCTGAAGATATATTAAATAATGTAAACTACCTAAATCTAGGCAACTTAACTGTCGTAGGTTTCAACATCTGAGTTAATGTCTAAATTTCCATAGTGATCAGTGTTTTTGTGAATATAGCCCTCCAGAAATACCTGCATGAAGTTGGTAGATAAGAAACGGGACTAAAAGGAGTCTTGTGGATTTCTGACGTAGCAGCTGAAGACCAGGAAGAATATATCATGTCATCTTAAACATCTATCTTCGGCAACCAGATTGCCTCCTTAGTCTATTCAATCAACTCAGCTAAGAAGATTTGCCTCATCCTAAAGAAAACATCTGGT
The DNA here is from genome assembly GCA_013399195.1 of Dicrurus megarhynchus. NCBI lineage: Eukaryota > Metazoa > Chordata > Aves > Passeriformes > Dicruridae > Dicrurus > Dicrurus megarhynchus. The sequence continues at coordinate 3,504,007 of VXAD01005101.1, read as the reverse complement.
GATCAATCACCTCAGCACTTCCCTATGGTTCGCTGACAGAACTGTGTGTCTCTTCACTGACTGTTATGGGAGCACTTAAGACTGTGATGTCATTTAACTTACCCCTACATACTAGAAAGGAGAGGAGAGTTTACATGTCAGAATCTTAAACTGAATCCCAGCACACATTACCCTCCTAGATACTGGAAACCAGGTTTTAAAACTGTATGTGCAATATTTTTATATTTGAGAATCTGTTGTGGATTTGAACACCTGTGAGTTTAATGCTGTGACAGGAAATGTACTTTATCTGTTTCAAGACAAAATTAATATTGAGTTAGGAATGGATGACCTCTATAGGGACAGACACAAAAAGGTACTGAACCTTTTGTCCTAACAGTATCTAACTTGTGTTCCTTGTGATGCAGTGCATAAAACCAAACCAAAACAAAATACCTAGCACATCTTCAGCTTTTTGTGACTAGAAATTTCACTAGGAATACACTTAACACTGTTTATCCTGATACAAAGTCAACATTTTCCCACTATACGAGTCTTATGCTACACAATGCACACAGGGCTGCTAACTGCTTCAACATCTCCGTAAATTTATGCACGAATGACGTTAGTCTAACTTCAACTGACTGCACTTATATGCAAAATCAAGTATGTCGGTTTTAAGTTCATTTCACCTTATTTCCCCATGCCAACATCTGTAGCAGCTCCAGAAGGGCCCTAAATCAGTAAACCAGCATGACCACAACTTCTCTCACCACCTGCAGTAGTTATGTACATATGATCTACTCATTCCACTGAATGAAGAATATCTAATAAGTATAAAGCAGCATCTTCATTTTCTACACTGAATAACATAATATTTCAACAATATCATTGCTGTTTGATAATATTCTAAAATAAAAGTCAACATTTCTACGATTGCTAAAATATGTCATATCTCTGTGATAACTACAATATTTCAGGCCAGTATCTACACAACTAATTGTTGGCTTCTCATAAATAAACTTTGAACTATTTTAATGTAATTCACCCTGACATTCTTTCATAGGAGTGTTTGAACATACAAACCTGCATTGAAGGAAAGCAAATGAATACCTGGGTGACTTATTTCAATGGAATGAAAACAGACTTCACCGATCACAGTATTTGACTGGGAGAATCAAATACAGAAAGAGCTTGCGTATGGTGAAGGACCCTGAATAAGAATGTCACTACCGACTGTAAACTCCAAAACAGTAAATCAGAACTAAAATAAAAGTATCTGATTTTATCAAGCTCTCAATATAAAAATAAGATGCTGTGCAACTAAAATTTATTATTTCATGCTTCATGTTACTATTAATACATACTCTGAAAGCAAAGGTTTGCTAATTTATTATGCTACAATACAGTGAAGAGTGTTCTCATGGATGAACCTGAAATGGTTTCTTAGGAAGGCAGGTAGCATTCATGGAATGGTACAGAATAAAAAATAAGGAGACTCGAGAATTACAGAAAATATGCTATCAATAAATATGCATACAAAAATTAGTCCATTTCCACTATTCATATTATATATTTATGGGAACAAACTAATAAAAAATACACGTCACCTTCCCCCCACCCCATTCTAATTATCTACAGGGCATTGTAGTAGAACATATAGAGATGACATACTGGTAATCAAATTATTTCTGTAAATGAAAACAGCCAGTCAGCTGGTCTCTGAGACCCTGCCTCTTGGAAAATAAATTCAGCAGCATCTGAATATAGCGTAACAGAAAAATGATTAAATGAGACCTGTGGGGCATAAGTCTACTCGAGATCCAATGGGATTACCACTTCCTAGGTTGCTGGTGGAAATAAGGGTGCAGAATATCTCAAGGCATCTCATGATTTAGTTTTGGAGACACCAATTTATTCACATTGCGGAGCAATGAACCAGAAAATATCTTAGAGAATCATTCTGATTCAAATTCCAGGGTATTTTGTGCTTGAAATTGACAGCATTTCAACATAAAGGGCATTCTTAGAGCAACATAATATGGCATTTTAAATGGATTGATTATATTCTTTATCCTCCTCTGCTTTTCCCCAACAGACATAACAAAATCTATCCTGGTACATTATTTCAAAGTGTGTGGTCAATTTTAACAGAAAAAGAAGCAAAAAAGAATATTTTTCTCACATCTTTCTATATATCTTCTTGCTCCCACTGTACTGAATCTTGTTTTAGTTACAGATATCCATGAGAGACTTTCCAGAGATTTTGCTGAGTTTAGATAAGACTGGACATGATGCACGTCACTCTTCAGCTGGATATTCAGCGTCGAGGTATACTGTCTGTATAAGATTCCAAGCCCACACAAAGAATTTTCCTCCAGTCTTCTCTGCTGTCATCCAGGAAGATAAAGAACTACTACTGTTAACTCCCTCCCTGATAGCAAATAAGCTCTTTTGCTTGCCTAAGGAATTAGAAAATGCATCTCAAGGAGTGAAAACAAGACCAGAATATCTAAGTGTTTGCACTGGATCTGATCTGGGCTCCATCTAACTCTGTGTTCTGACAAATGAGCAGGCAAGCACTGAACCCCTCAAGGGAAGGTATAAAAAAAGCAGCCCTTTTAAACATAAAAATAGACTAAAATTATGAGTGATATCCTTGTATACAAAAATAGCATTGAATACTAATGAAGTTTTGTTGACTTTCAGTATTTTAAGTTCTTTTGTTTTCAGACTTTACCTTGGTTACCACCTTCTGTGATCTCTGGCACACGGATCTCAGTTATTTAGTACCACTTCTAATACCCTGGTAGGCTGGAGACAAACATTTGTTACAGGATCCACAAAACCGATGACTCCTCCCTTTTTTTTTAAAATTCAGTTGATCTCCCCAGAAGTTTCTTCATTATTCATGGAAAATTTCATGTTATATATATGTCATATAATATTTTACATATTTCATACAGATGAAAGTGTCATGATTCATGTCAAAATATTGTTTCTATCTTTTTCTATCCTATTTCTTGCTCACTCTACTTCACCTTCTGGCCACAGCTGTGAGAAGGATGTTTACACTGTGCCTAAGAACAAGTACATAAAAGTTTCAATGAATGTACTGTTGCTGTTGATGTCAGCAGTAAGGTAAATGTTAAGACCACTACTACAGACTAGCCCAGGTACCTATCTGTTTCACATATTTTCCAGGAATTCAAGTGACTATGCTAATGACTATGTTAATTATTTTTTTATAAGGTTATTACTTGATATTTTTAAACCATAGGATTCAAAATGGTTTGTTTAATAACCTTGTTGTTGTTTTTAAATGTCACACAAAGCCCCAGAGAATAAGTAAGCATGCATAATTCTATGAAAAATAAGCACATAATTCTTTTAGTATGAGATAACACTATCACAGTGCAGTGTGACATTCTTTCCATGAAAATTGGTCACGCAAATTGGTCAATACATTAAAAGATTATTCAGTCTATATTTCAAATGTAATCTGTTAGGTCAAAAAGAGAGTAGATATGCAATGAAATCTTTCTAGATTTTCTAGCAATTTTTCCAGTATAATGCAGAACCCAATGATACACGATTCCAAAGTAAGCTGCATATTCCCCAAAACAAACATAATTAGAGAAACCAGTGACAATTTGCAATGACTTATGGCACTGAAAATATTCAACATACATGAACTTTTACTTCTGTTGAATACAATTACAGAAGGTGGAGATTTTGGTAAAGATGGACTTAGAATAGCAAAGTCATAAAAAAAGAAATGATGTAGCTGTATGGCCTTGTATTACACTTGGGAGAAGGAGTTGTCGGAGGCACAGGCTCACTACCTCTGCTCAGGAGTTGTCTTGAATACTAGTCTGTCTGTAAGTTACGACATAGCCATATGTGTGCGTAGACCTGTACCTTTGGATCTGTGGATTCGAATTCCCAACATAACCCCAGACCTGCCGGGAAATCCCTGAGCTGGCTGTGCTCTGCTGCTCTGTGTGCTGTGTGGCTACACCTGGCCATGCGGACACTGCCTCTGCCACACTTGGTCTCAGGGGAGGACTGTAAGCAGAAGCTTTCCCTTGCTGCTCCCTTACACAAGATCAATGAAATAGGATTTTTTAGTTATGATTACTTTTATTTGAGAGGTTAAGAAAATTAAATTTTGATGACCCACTGACTTTTTCAAGGTGAAAGAAACCACTACAGTTAATATAAGCCTTTAAAGCTTACGACTTTTGTAAGATTAAACTGAAGCCTGCAAACCGTGCATTTATTACTAGTACTGTTTGCTGAAGACTTCAGGTAAACTTTGTCACAAGAAAAAGAAAGTTGGCTGAGAAATCTCAACTGTGAGGTTCAAAAAGCACAATGGTAACAATGGATAACACGGATTGTAAAGAAAAGGTTTTGTTAAGTCTTTTGTGTTGGTCCTACTTGGCTATGAAGCATGCAGAAAGACAATACAGAATATGAGAGGGAAAAAACATGTTTGTTGTTTTATCTTTTTTGTTGGGCGTTTGTTTTGGTTTTGGTTTTTTTTTGGAACCTACCCAGCAGAAAGGTAACTGTGCAATTAATTTTCATTTGTGTTATAAAGCTCTTTTGGTTTTATAGACCACAAATAAAGGCCATGAAGATATTTATGCTCTTGGTATTTGCATGCAATGGGGTTGGTAATGACTATGTTCCTGGACAATATTTTAGCTCATAAAGTTTGCAGTATGCTGAGCTGACCAGCCACTGCATGCCATAATCAGCTAGGACTGACCATGGCATTTGGATCTGGAATTTGAATAGCCATGCAGGTGTTCAGAGTCATCTTTGATTAATTCCCTAATTAAACCTAGACACTATTTTCCAGTTCTGAAAGCAGTTCAGGGTTTCAGTTTTGAATTATTTGACTCCTCTTAAGGTTTGGGCTTACTCATTTTCTTATTTATACTTATCTCACCATTCACTGAGGAATACAGTGTGAAAACTGTGCAATGATTCTGGTCTTCACCTATTTAAAATGCAAGTTTTTGTGCTGTATCCAAAGAGCTCTTTCTGGGACATAATGAGGTGAACAGAGAAAACAACCATTTGGCATGCAGCAGCAGCTTGGCCTTTTTCGACTTTTCATTTGTTTACCTCTTACCAAGGTTACGGGGAGGGATGTAGAGACAATAAACTTGCAAGCTGCAAAAAGTATGTTAATATTCAAGGAGACCCTTTTGTCACTAATGCCCAGGCTAATCAACTGTGAGGTGAAGTACTGAAAGTACTAGTTGTGCTATTTTAAATTTTTTTTTTCTTTGCCTGTAAATTAGACTGAAGACTGGAAAAAAGAAGCTTTTTTTGCCTACCCATCTCATTTCCCTGACAAATTTCTGAATACAGTGGATGCAGAAGTTAAGCTTCATGTACATATGTATTCATTTCAAATGTCACATTAATCCTGATGCATATTTCTTCCTCGTTATTCCTGATGCATGCTTCTAAATACACCTTTGTGACAAAAAGAGACTAAAAAAGAATATTAAAAAATTCTAAGATTTGTATCTAGCTTGGTGCAAGACTAAATGAGGATGGTGTCTTTATCCTACTTTTTTTCCTTTATTTAATTTGATAGAATAGTACCTGCAGCATCCTGCTACACCTTAAACAACCTCAGAGCAAACCACAGAAAATAGTCTGAATCCACTAAGCACCATATAGAAATCTCCTGGTTAATCCACTTGCCATGAGGACCACGTTACTTGTTTTACCACATAATGTTATGTGTATGGTCCCCAGGGCTCACTTACTGGGGTACCAATTCTGTTTTTTATCTTTAACAATGATCTGCACAAAGTTATCAAGTGCACCCTTGGCAAGTGTGGTGGCCAGTTAGCCTGTGGTGGAGGAGACAAAGAAAGTTCTCGGTAAGACAAGTCCCTAGCACCAAAAGAACCTCCTCAGGTTACGGTGACCAGAAAGGCTTCTCCTAGGACGCATTGTTCGGTTATGTTAATCTACCCCAGTTCTGCTTCCCTGGTTGGCCCATGGCCCCTCCACCCCCTTGCTACCTTATATGTCTCATATCCCACAAAGTTCTTGTCCTGGGGTGATGTTATGAGGCTCCTTTATTCCATAGCCGTCTACTCAGTGCCCCAGTCCCAGTATCTTTCAGGCGGGCCGGGGGCGCGGGGCTGGAGCCGCGAGGCCCCAGGTGCAGCGCAGTTCAACGGCTCCGCCCAACGNTCTCCTCCTAAAAATTTTGTCTCTAAAACCGGGACAGTTCTCCACTCCAGGTTCCCCCATTGGCCTTTGCCCCTCGCCATTCCCCCAGAGCTTCCCCATTGGTTCCCATTCCCTAGCCCCGCCTTTGTACCACCCCATGCCCTCAGCCCCACTCCCATACTTTAACCTAGACCCTGGATTGTTCTCCCTCTTTGCCTCTAAAAGCCTTCATGGTGTGGAAGCGATTAACTGCTCCTGTGGAAATCTATGCAAAGACCCTTCCTGCCTCTTTGCTACCGACCCATATTACTGAAGCTATCCATGCGTTTGTGTGTGCACTCGTGTATGAGTGTATATAGCTGATCCTGCTAAGCAGCTTCGCTTTGAAGATGCTTTTTAGAGATCGCAACACCTCGCACTTCAGCACAGAAGCTGCAGAGCACGAGATAGCAATAGGTGAGTTTGCAGAGAACACCAAGTTGGGTGGGAGTGTCAGTCTCGTGGAGGCTAGGAAGGCCCTGCAGAGGGATTTGGACAGACCAGTTGCATGAGGTTCAACAGGAAGTGCTGACTCCTGCTCTTTGGTCACAACATCTACATGCAGCATTACAAACTGGGAGAAGAGTGGCTGGAAAGCTGTGTCACAGAAAAGGATCTGCTTGGCAGGCAGCTGTCGCTAGCCGGGCTTGTGTCCGGCTTGGCTAGCAGGTACACGAGGTCCGATGCTCGCGTGAACTAGCGACTGATGGATGTAAGGTAACAGGTTTGCGTGCCTCAGTTTCCCAGTTCAGCCCGAAAACCATGTAACAACAAGAAGTTCTTGCTGTTTGCCAAGCCAGCAGCGAAGGCAAAGAGGAAAGAGTTGGAAACTCTGTTAGCTGCAGTCCAAGTTTATTTTCTCCTGCCCCCGGGGGGACAGAGAGGCAGTTACTTGAAGGGAAGCCGAACAGAGAGACGGTTACTCGCTCTCTGGCTGCCAGTTTTAAAGTATTCCATCATGAGGTAGAAATAACAGAATTAACCAATCATGAAAGGAACATACATGATAATAAACCAAAGATATCTCAGGGGAGGAACAAAATCAAACTAACGAATAACAAAACAGCTGGAGGGAATTTCAAACCACACTAGCCCGTCACAGGACTTGGAGCTTCTGTGGTAAGAAAGCAGACATGGTGTGAATGACATGCAAGGGATGTGCTATGCTGCAGATTCTCCCTTTTGTCTGCCTTCGGGGGCAGGCTCTTGCGAGGGGAAGTCAACCCATCTGACCTCCTCTGCATCAAATACAGGCTGCACCATAGCAACAGGCAGCTGAACATGACCCATCGGTGTGCCCAGAAGGCCAAGAAGACCAGTGACATCATGGTCTGTATCAGCAATAGTGCGGCCAGCAGGACCAGGGCAGTGATTGTCCCTCAGTGCTCAAGGATGTACCTTGACTGACAGAAGAGTGATGTCGGCAAGGCAAGCAGCACCACTCACTCCTTACTGTGAAAAACAACCCCTTTATTAAACAGCAACTAAGACCGGGTACTGAGGTAAGCTCACAAATCCCCACAGCAAGGCAGAGACTTGAAGCAGGGCATCTGCAGTGCTGGGTGCTCTCCCTCACCAGTGCAAATGGGCAGAGACCCAGCCGCTGACCCCCCGAGACAGTCTTTAAACCCAGTCCTTTAAGTCCATTGGCCGATTTTGGATCCTTCACGCTATTGGCTCGTTTCTCCTGCTGTTATTGGTCCGTTTCAATGATGCCTGTTTCACCAATCATTTTCCAAGAACCTCCACTGATTGGTTCGTGCTACATCCAATCCACATTCTTGATGACATCACCCTTATCTGTTGGAACAATCTGGAAGCTTCCTCTTTCTCTCATAGTATTGAGTCTGCTACCTGAGGGTTATATGCAGGTGTTACACCTGGTACACTGAAACGTGAAAGAACAAGATAATTAATGCAGAAAACATCAACCAACCCAACTCCTGCCATTAACACATATATCAACTTAATTAACTATAGAAAATTAAAACTTATAACATTGACTCCTGTGTTCAGTTCTGAGCCCCTTACTACAAGCAAGACATTGACATGCTGGAGTGTGTCCAGAAAAGGGTAGCACAGCTGGGGCGAGGGCTGGAGCGCAAGTGGAGGAGTGGCCGATGGAACTGGGGTTGTTTAGCCTGGAGGAAAGCAGGCTGCGGGGAGACCTTATTGCAATCTACAGCTACATGAAAGGAGGTTGTGAAGTGGTGGAAGTTGGTCTCTTTCCCCACATGGTTAAGACAAGAGGAAATAGCCTCCAGATTTAACAACGGAGGTCTAGATTGGATATTAGGAAGAATTTCTTCACTGAAAGGGTTGTCAAATATTGGCACAGGCTGCACAGGGAACTGGATAAGTCACCATCCCTGGAGGTATTTGAAAGACATATAGATGTGGCACATGGAGACATAGTTTAGTGGTGGACTTGGCAGTGCTGGGTTAATGGCTGGACTCGATGAACTTCAGGGTCTTTTCCAATCTAAACTATTCTATGATTCTACCCATACGAATTTTATCTTGGAAATCTTACAAGATCTTCTTGCCTGGGTAGCTTTGGCACTGCTAAAATCAGCCCTTATGACAAAATATTTGTACAATCAGAAAGTTAAAAAGAGGGCTCCACAGTCCGTTTTTGATCTCACTGCTAACTCATGGTATAAGCCCTACGACTGTGCTTCTGTCAGAAATCCCCATTTTGATTGTATTTGGTATATCAACCAGAAATACACATGCTAAATGCTTCTGGTGTGTGCAAGTTAAATTTTAATGAGATTTCAATGCCTCTAATCTTTAAGAATAGTCCTGAAATAATCAGTTAATTCTTGAGACAGGCCCTACCTGCTGAGGTGGGAAAAGAAGGTCCTCCTTGGCCAAGCCTGGCAGGTGGTGGAAAAGGGACGATCTGCCCTGTCCACCCCCAGCCAGGGACTGATGGCCTTAGGCTGGGCTGAAATGGGGTTTTGGGCTACGAACAAGTGTGGAGAGAGGCTCCAGCACAGTTAATAAACAAATCCTTCAAAAATGCAGTAAATACTAAAATAATGTTAGATTTACTCGTACTTGGGATTTGTTTGTTCAGTGTTCCCAGTCCCATTGAAGAAGTATGTTCAAGTTTTTTTAACTTACTTATGGATGTAATTGAATTGAGGCAATAAATGCTTTGCTCCTTTATCTTAATGGGTGATTTCTTTGTTTGGTATAATTTTTTAAAATTTTTTTTTAACATGAGATGCATTGCAGTGAGATGAAAACTAGCATCATAAATGTCACCATAGAAATGAAGTATGGATTACAATTCTAGGATATATTAGAAAATTGGATTATCCAGATTCTTTCTTGTAAGAGACAGACAATATGTATATTTTCAGACTTAACAACAGAAAAAAAGAAATTATACTGTAGCTTAAATGAACACCGGACTTGGAACTGTTAAAAATTTTGGGGGGATTATTAAAACTAAAGGATTTTTTTGTTCTTAGCTAAAATGTTATTAGCCAAACCCCCCAGATTTAAGATTTTATAATCTTATTTTATGTAGAGAATGAGACACAGGCAGAATAATTTATCACACTAAGGTTCAGATGGCTGTATAAAGTTGAAACCATAAATATATTTTGCTGACAAAAAGCAATCTTAATTTTCTTTCCCCACTTTGTTTCTAAAAAAAGTAAAAATATGAACCTTCACACTGCACTCTAGACTGATGCTTGTCATTGCACAGCAGTCTGTGATAAAAAAACAATTGCAATAATAAATCATGAAATCTATCAACCCATGGTAGAGAAAAAAGCTAATGGATGCTGGACTGTTTTAGGAAATCTAAAAGAATATTGAATGAAGCTTGGAAAGAAAACTTCTAAGAAAAGTAAGCTGCCACGTTTTGTTCAATTTATTAAGACATTGTTTGATCTCAGAAGTATTCAATTTGTTAAATATTTGCCTTTTTTATTTCCATTAAATTGATAAAAAAATATTATCTATCCTAGATTATCTGTGCGGGTTCTAATTTTCCTCTGATTTTAGTTCAAGGTCACATTAAGACACAAACTTTTCCTGAAGTATTGTTGCCATGGTATAGAGTAGCATAAGATGTGTATTAGAATACATGCCAGACAATGTACAGTAAGATATCAAGACAGTTTATGTCCAAAAGGACATACAATTTACATATACAGTTTAATAATATATACATATACAATTTCCAATATTTTACAGTTGTATAGGAACTGTGAAGGATGATTGCTATACATGTTTACTGCTGTGTGCAAAAGTTAATTCACAGTGTGTTCAAAGGAAAACATATGGACCAAGGTTTCTTCTGGATAACATTAGAACAAAGTCTTTTATTCTATTTGACATGCAGCATAGCTCATTCCTGTTGTTCAAGGACAGTTCTGAGAAAGTTGTTATACTTTAGAATAGAAAATGCTTGAAAGACTTTGCAGGGTACTTTATTTATCTTACTTCACTTTGTATTAAAACTTCACTTTACATTAAAATTACTGAAAAAATGAGACATCCATAACTGAAAATCAAATTCCTGCATTAAGAAGAGATGTTTTTTCTTCATGACAATTCGGATTTTTCTTGGAAATATAAACCACTGCTTTGAATCTTCAGCCAGATGACCCATTAATTCCATAAAATTTAATACTATTTTATGTTATATTTGGGATTCTGTTTTTTGGCAGATTGAAAATTCAAATTGGAGGAGTTTGGAAGCCTGTTTAAATGAGTGATAAAAGTTAAGAAAAAGGAGATCACGTTTTTCCTCTTATAGTTAAAGAAGTAGTTTAGCATCAGACACTTTTGAAAAAAAATTGAAAGACTAAGATTTCTCAGATCCAGTTAGTAAAACAAGTTTAAATAGCCCACCAGTCATGATGCACTTGCCATCAAATTAGAGGGTCCCCAACAGAGTCTCACAAACTGTTGGATTCTGCCTATGTGTGAGAGTCAGCTACTACTGCCTTCCATGCAACCACTGCTGTAGGTGGAGAGGGTAGAGATGATGGAGCACAGAGAAGATGTGCATGAGAAGTGCAGATTACAGAATAAGAATCCGGATGATCCTTTAGGAAACATTGACATAAAAAAGAGTGCATTTAGATCACAGTAAGCTGGATTGGAGGCAGAGAATGCCAGAAACCTCACTCTGTAACACAACTAAAGAAAATATGCTTTGGATAAACTGGACATTTTAAATTACTGAAAAATGTGTTATTATTTAAAATCAAGTATTATTGCTTCATTGTCATTTATGATATTATTAGTAATCTTCCTCAACTTTCCTGAAGGAGGAATTAAAGCCAGAAAAGATGAAGAATTAATTCCTCATCTAGAGGAATTGAAGGGTATAGGAGAAGAGAAAATGGTTCTGAAAGAAAAAAGAACTGTTCAAAAAATCCACAAGGTCATTACTAAAAAGGAGTGCTCTAGTGATGTAGCTAGAGATCAAGGACAAAAAGGTAGCTAGGTGTTCCAGTTGCCAGATGTTCAGTAGTAATGCTGGCTGGATGTAGCAAAATGAAAGAGCTAAACCATTCCACTGTCTGACAGAGCTTCAAATAGGATGAAGTGTGAACAGTACCATATCTTCTTCTTTATTCTGGAAATGTCAGACACTGCTAAGGTGTTGGCTAACAAAAGTACACTATATGGAGACATGTGAATTCACAGTGTTGCAGTGGGGAAGCAGCAAGTGGAGGTTCATGGGGAAGGGCTAAGCCCTTTTAGACCTTTCCTCAACCACCAGATCGAGATCCGCTTCAGGGAAAGTACTTGTGGGTCTGTGTAGTTACTTAGGAGATTCAGATTTGATAAAAGTGCCTGTTGTGATAAATGTTTGTAGAGTTGGAAATTGGATTTAACCTTATTAGCCCAAAAATGAACACACTGTGTGTTGGATTTGTATGATCAGGTTTTGGTAGAGAGGAGGCTACAGGGGTGGCTTCTTTGAGAAACTTCCAGAATGTTCCCATATGTCTCAGAGACCCAGTGCCAGCTGTCTTGAAGATGGACCCACCACTGGCCAAGAACAAACCCATCAGCATTGGTAGTAGTATCTCTGTGATAATTAGTTAGGAAGCGGGGGGAAGCTCTGGGCACGACAGCAACCGCAGCCAGAGAGAGGAGTGAAAATATGCGAGACAGACAACTCTGCAGACACTCCCAGGTCAGGGGAGGAGGAGGGGGAGGAGGAGGTGCTTGAGGGGCCGGAGCAGAATATCCCTGCCTGTGCTGAAGACCATGGTAAGGCTGTTCCCCTGCAGCCCATGGGAGGTCCATGGTGGAGCAGAGATCCACCTGCAGCCCATGAAGACCCCCACACCACAGGAGGTGGATACCCAAAGAAGGCTGTGACTCTGTAGGATGCCTGCACTGGAGCAGGCTCCTGACAGGACCTGTGGGGGACCCATGCTGGAGCAGATCATGAGAAACTGTAGCCCGAGGGAGGGACTTGGTTGGAGTTTGTGCCGGACTGTCTCCCATACGAGGGACCCCCATGCTGGAGGGGAAGAATGTGAGGAGTCCTTCATCTGAGGAAGGAGGCGAGGCAACAGAGACAACATGTGACTGACCACAGGCCCTGTTCCCTGCCCCACTGGGGGCCACTGCAGGGGAATGGGGAGAGAATTTAGGAGTGAAGCTGAGTCTGGGAAGAAGGGAGGGGTAGGAGAAAGGTGTTTCAAGCTTTGGTTTTCTTTCTCACCACCCTACTCTTGTTGTCCTAAAGGCAGGCTCGTTACCTGGTGGCAGTGCCAATTCACATGTCTAGGTAGGTATTTCTATTTCGTATTGTAGTGTGCAAAGTAGGGAGCTAGGTGGTAACTCAGAAAAGGATAGCTCTCCAATAATCAAAAATTTACAGTATTTATACATTTATACAGGCAAATTTATACATTTATACAGGCAAGTCAATCACACAGGGCAAATACCCTGTGTGTTGCTGAGAGGGCGTGAAGGTCACTGAAGGAATGGTGGGTGCCCTGCATGTTGCTGAGGGGACATGAAGGTCATTTGAGGGGGAGGCAGGTACTCCTCATGTCACTGAGGAACCATGAGAGGGTCTCTGAGAGGCATACGGGTATCCTGCATGTAACTGAGGTGGTGGCAGATGCCCTGCGTGCCACTGAGGGGGATGCTGGTTTGCCGTGTGTCTCTGAGGGTCCCTGGGGGGGTTGCGGATGTGCCCTGAGGGACACGGGGTGGGCCTCTGCTGAGCGGATGGGAACTCGAAGCCACCGTGTCTGCCCCTCTCGGCGAGGCGCCGGGCAGGGTTCCATAAGCGGTCTGGGAGTCGCCCTGGGGCAGAAGAAGGGCTAGGACACAGAGAACAAAGAGACGGCGCCATCACAGACTGCATGGTGTTTCAGTTTGTGAGGGGAAAAGCTGAGGTAACTCAGAGGGGACAGAAAGAGCTTCATAGGAGAGGAATGCTGGAATTCCCTGGTGTCACCTGTAGGGAATGGAATGAATATTTTGGGGTAAAATTGAACAGTGTGGGAACAAAAGTTGTGGTAATCTGTGGAGGACGTGTAGCGGACATTTTTGCAGGAAAATCTGAGGTGATCTCTAGGGGAGAAAAATACTTCTGGCAAAAAGTATGAGGTAATCTGTGGAGGACAGGCAGAGAAAATTTTGTGATAAAACCTGAGGTAATTTTTAAAGGCCAGAAGGAATATTTTTGGGGTGAAATCTCAGGTAATCTGCAGGGGACTGAATGAATATTTTAGAGGCAAAATCTGAGGTAATCTGTATGGGACAAATAGGGAAGATTTGTGAGGGAAAATCTGAGGCGAATCAGTAGAGGACAAAAAGGACATTTTGGGGTAAAATTGAGCAGTGTAGGAACAAAAACTGTGGTAATCTGTGGAGGACGTGTAGCAGACATTTTGGCGGGAAAATCTGAGGTGGTCTCTAGGGGTGAAAATTGTTTTTGGGGAAAAGTCTGAGGTAATTTGTGGAGAATAGGCAGAAAAAATTTTGTAATTAAACCTGAGGTGATTGTTAAGGGCCAGAAGGAACATTTTATTTTGGGTAAAATCTCAGGTAGTCTGAAGGGGACTGAATGAAGGTAAAATCTGAAGTAATCTCTATGGAATAGAACATTTTGGAAAGAAAATCTGAGGTAATCTGTAGGAGATATTTTGGAGGGAAAATCTGAAGAATTTAGTGGGGGACAGATTTTGGGGTAATCTATAGGAGACATTCTGGAGGGAAAATTTGAGATAATCCATAGGGGACCAAATGGACATTTTTGGGGCAAAATCTTAGGTGGCCTATAGGACACAGCTAGGGCATGTTTTGGAGGGAAAATCTGAGGTAATCTATTGGGGGGTCAAAAGTCATGTTTTGGACAGAAACAAAATTTAGGTAATTTAGATGAAACAAAATTAGCTTTTATTTGAGGGGTGAATTTGGGGTAATTTAGAGAGGAAAAATGAGAATTTTTGAGGGAAAGTCTGTTGTAACAGAGACAGAGGCAGGATCTTTGACAGAAAACCTGGGAAAACTTAGAAGGGACCTAGGTGACATTTTTGGCTGAAAACCTGGGTTAATTTAGAAGGGTGCTGTCACAGGCAGAGTGGGAGCTACAGACAAAATCTATTAGAAGAGCCCTCCTGATAAATCATGAGGTGCAAAAAGGAACCCCTTGCTTTCTAAACTCCTCAGAGAGGAACCTGGGTGTGGCTGAATCCAGTCTTAGCCCCAGACATTTTCAAAGGTTTATGCCTAAAAGATTTTATAGGTGTAATTGAATTTTATACAATTTTGTCCTTCAGGACAAAGGCTTGCAAACCAAATATATTCATATAAATTTATAAGATTTATTATCGTAACAATTAGACAAAAATATCTTAATCAGAATTATTTACTACACAGTATAGAAGCTATAAAAATGAGTGTCATATAATGCACTGTTTTAAACAATACTGAAATGATATATTAAAGTTAGCAAAAACCAATTACTAAATAAGAGTTAATGTCACTTAGCCATACAAACAACGGTGGCAAATCTTTTTTGCTTATCATTGAGAAGTAACTGAGGGGTGTCCCCACTGAGGGAAAGATCTCCACATACATATTCTAGGAAGGAATGAGGTATGTTAGAAGACCTATTGTTAAAAATTAGGACTGCGTGTCGTGAGGCTCTCCCTGTGGGGCTGTTGGGTCACGGTTCCTTTCAGGCATAGGAGCTGGCGCTTTTCGGGCCTCAATGTCTGTCATTCTTCATTGGCAGAAGCTGTGGAATGGCGAGGCAAGAGCGAGCCAGAAGAGCAGCCTGGAGCTGAGGAGGGGGCACAAGAGGTCCTCTGGGCAAAGGGCCTTCCTGGCATCCCCAGGGCACCTTCTGGGTGTTGTGGCTGGCTTTGTGCTGGATGACCTCCATGTAAGCAAAGGTGGGACTTTGCTGTTCTTGGCCTTTTGCCATTGTGCTCCTTTGGCTACCTGGAGAGAGGGGCAACCCTGTAAGGAGGGCGAGAGTTCCTGTCTCCACGCTTGAAGGGGGAAATGGGGCTCTCCTGGCCCCCAGCCCACCCTGTAAGCAGGCCAGGACCTTTTTCCCCACCCTGGGCGTGCCCCTGCTTTCTGAGGACAGAGCGGAGCTGCTTAGTGGTAGTGTGGGCACCATGACCCGCCTGTAGCCAGGGCCTGGGTCTCTGCCTATGCTGCGTGGCTGCCAGTCCTGATGGTGACCTGCCAGTGTGCAGCCCTGTACTTAGGGCATGTATCATGACTTTGTGGAGCCCTTTGTCTTCAGGAGTAGCCCCAGGTCCCTGTAAGCAGGACCTTTAACTAGGTGACAGGAACAAGTGCTCCCTGGCCGTTCTGAGATTGGGGCAGAGGCCCCTTTAGTGGGGAGTGCCCCGGAATTGGAGAGAAGGAGCCTCTGTAGGCCTTGGGGACCAGGGCACCCTGTAAGTTGGGGCCAGTGGTCTGGAGCCCTGGGCACTTTGCAGTGCAGCGAAATCAATGTTTTATACACTATTTTATACATTTTGACAAAAAGATGTTATCAACATTTATTGGTTACAGATTACATAACATCTTTTAAATTAGTACTCAAACTCCTATTTTCTAGGTGTATTTCTCACCTCTCGTCCTAGTTAGTCCTCATGAGCAGTACTTCCTTTTGATTCTGGGGTTCATTCTGAATAGGTGGTAAATGAGTTGGTGATCATGATCTCCAACTGCTGAAATTATCTTTCCCCAATTACTGCTCAGTTCTTCTTACTTCAATCCTGGTGGCTATCATCAAGACAACCCATTTTTCTTGGGATTGTCTTTCCTTTTCCTTTAAACAAAAGATTGGCCAAGCAGACAACATTTGCTATGCAATTGCTTAGCCGTAACTCTCTAGCTGTAGCTAATTATTGACAGTTATAAAAAATTGAAAAGTTTGATTCCAATCTTGAGGGGCTTGATCTTGAGAGGCTCGATATCACTGTCCTATGATCAGTAATAAATTAAACTAATTTCCCCAACTTCGGTCTGTTTTGCTGGTGATGACAATTGGTGAGTGATCTCTCCCTGCCTTTAGCCTGACCCAAGAGCCTTTTGTTGTATTTTATCCCTGCTGTCCAGCTAGAGAGCAGAGTGATACAGAAGCTTTGGTGGACACCTGGTATCTAGCCAGGGTCAGCCCACAACATCGTCTCTTGTTAGATGTTCTTTGTCATTCAGCTGTATAGAAACACTCTGTTAAATCAGGTTTTTAGTCTTTTTGCTACATAATCATTCTTCTAAAAAAGAGAGTCTCAAAGAGAGAGAACTGGATAGTAAACTTCTGACAACTTTTTACCACAATAAAGAAATGAGAAAATAGTTAACAAGATTATATTATTAAAGAGGAAGTTAAACTGTGAAATAAAGTTTTGTTTCCCCTGCTTTCTTCACAGAGATCTATCCCAGGAAGTTCCCAGGAAGCCTGAAGCTACAGCTAAAGGATGCTTTAATATATTATGGATGCACCTAGCTACTCACATGGCTGTGTGTCCAATGAATGGGTTGCTGCACAACATGCAACAGAAGCAACTTTTATACTTATTACAAGAATGAAAAGAGTTAACACATTGAATGATTTTACTAATATTTCGAAAGTCTAATGGCAAACACGAGTTGTAATCAGTGTTCTATATTTCTCTATGGCACAAACCCCACATAGCAGATTTTTTGTATATGTGTGTACTGAGACCATTTGATGGTAATTTAATTTTTTCTAACTTTGAAAAATCATCTTTGATGGGAAATAAAAAGTATTGTTTTTTCTATCACCTTAATTTCCATAGTGCTGCAAGTTTGAACATTATTATGATTATTTCAGAACAGTTTATGTTCTTTTAATTACAGGTTGCAAACTTCTAGTTGAATTATACTGATCAGCACTAATTAGCAGCATAGCAAAATATAGCATACAATTCATAGAATTACCTTTTTTCCATATCACTGGTTGGTTATTTAAATGCCTAAAAGAAAAAAGGATGATGTAGTATATGTCAAAGAATTCAAGGGTTATTTCTCAAAATCTTTTGATTTAGTGGCCCTGTATTAGGTTAATTGTTTATTCTTTTATATTAGATGATTAGAAAAGTCGTCTTGTTATTTCATTAGCCATTTACACACTGCTATATTCATTTGAAGTTATCATAGCATTCTATATTTGTCCTGGGCACTTGCGAAACTTCCCTGTGTTTTTTAAAAAAACCAACCATATTTCACTATATACACAGACCAGCAGAAGCATCCTGCTATAGAATTGTCACTTTTACCTCAGTTTTGTTCAGATGTAGAGGTAATGAATTACAGACCACTGATATAAAAATCCTGACTTTTTTTAAAATATGCAAGTTGAAAATATAACTTTAGGATGTGATTTATATTCAAATGAAATTTTTATGAATGGAAAAACAGCAGATAAAAAAATTACTTTTCAGGATTATGGGGGATTTTTTCTTTTAATACCGGCCTATGAGAAAAAGCTATTTAAATGGTGAAGTCAGGAAAGACAGAGGGGGAACTTTGTAATCATGTGATATAAAATGCTTAAACATTGAGAGAAGAACTTAGCAAGTTTCCTTCTCCTTGCAAAAATTACTTTGGAGTGTAATGATTGTTCTCTGCTTATCTGCATGTTACATTTATTTCAAAGCTCAGCTCCCACTTTTAAAAATCAAGTGTTTTATTCTTTCTGAATAAAATCTTTTACAAACTGTTACCTTTTCAATCTAGACAGATAGAACTTTTGAGGATATTTTTAACTAACATTATAATATCCATGTGGTTTATATATAATAATTTCTTTTGTAATCACACTTTTTTGTATTGCACTTCTGTATTTCTAATTTCGTCTTCCTCTCCTTCGCAAGAGACTATTCTGTGAAGTAAGATGCCTGAGCATAGAACATATAATTTCAGAGAATTTAAAATCTATTTCAGACCTACTTCAAGTTTTGAGCCAAATGCAAATGAGAGATTACAAGAAAACCTATCTTCCAATTAACCAGGTGTTCAATTAAAAAGAGGGATTCTAAGATAAATGTGTGTGCTTGTGTATCTGTGTATATATGTATCACCACATATATACATATTTTAGTTATTGAAAACCAGTAATTAACAATTAATAGGGCTGCTTTACAGTTTTGTAATACTAACTGGAGTTCAAAGCCAAAAAATATTTTAGGAGTGTCTAAGCCTTGTGTAGAAGCCAAATATTTTTCTGGTATTTTGGTTGCCTTAATGAACTGGAAGTTACTGAGGCTTATTTTAATCATTTGTGACCTGCAACTGCAGTTACTAACCAGAATAAAGTGTGCATAATGCACATTTCAAGGGATTGAGGCTGTCTGAAATGGAAAGGAAATTTTGTTACTTAAGACTTTGGCTCAGTGATGCTTAAAATATATTTATCTCTGCACACAGATATTAAATGACCCATGAATGAAGTTTGATTTTCATACTGAAAGTGGAGGAGGATCTTGCTGTGCTAGTCATGCACTTCACACTGTCTTGTGTTGCCTGATAAGATAGGTCTCATTCTTGAATATCCAGCTATGAATTGATTAGATGATCAAAAAGATAAACCTCAGCATTTAAATGTCTCATGGCTCAAGACTTTTTTTAAGCCAGTAATTGTTTGCAATACTTTCACAAAGGGGTTGTCTCATTCTTTAGACATTATTCTTTAAGAGGTCCCCCAAAGAGCAGGTGGACTGGTAAATTGGAAAGCAGTTTCTGTTTGCCAGGATGGTAACAAAACTCAGTTTTCAAAAGGAAATGACAGGTGTGGTTGTGTGACAGCAGTTCTGAGGGAT
Source organism: Dicrurus megarhynchus (assembly GCA_013399195.1). Taxonomy (NCBI): domain Eukaryota; kingdom Metazoa; phylum Chordata; class Aves; order Passeriformes; family Dicruridae; genus Dicrurus; species Dicrurus megarhynchus. Next base: position 3,484,460 of record VXAD01005101.1, on the reverse strand, counting down.
TAAGGAACCCAACACGTGTTAAAGAGCAACCTCCTCCAAGCAGAAATACTGTGCATCTCAGTGCTCAGGAAAACAAGTTACCAGAGTCTGATGCAAAGAGGCAATATAGAAGGGGTGGAAGCAAGATGGGTTTGACACTAATTACTTTACTTTACAGTTGCATATGGAATACTGTGTCCAGTTTTGGGCCCTGCAATTCAAGAAAGAAACCGACAAACTAAGGCAATTTCGGTGGAGGGCCCCAAGCTGTTTGGAAGCTGTTGCACTCACCCAGAGAGGCTGTGATTCTAGTCTTGTTCAGCATGAAAAGAGGCAGCTTCAGGGATACATAACAGCCAGTACGTAGGTGGATGTTATTAAGAAGACAGGACCACAAACCACAAGTCTAGTGAAGCAGGAAAACAGGACACTGGTGATAAATTACAACAAAAAAGGTACAAATGGCTATTAAGAAAAAAAAGAAATCACTATGAGGATAATTAAGCATTGTGACAGAGTGCCCTGGGAGATTGTTCTTGGAGTTTACAAAAACTGATTAGAGAAAGTCCTATAAAATCTGGTCTGAATTCAAGGTTGATTCTGCTTTGATCAGGCAGATGTACTGGCATTCTCCCATGTTGCCTTCCAACAATAATGAATGTGATTTCATAATTGAAAATCTGTTTGCACATAACCTAAAGGTAACCCAAGAAATGGGTGACAGATTTCAAATGTCATTTCCAAAGTCAGCAGATTAAGTTCCATGCAAGTCATCACCTATTAATCCCCGTCCATACTTCTGCTAATGACATTCTGCACTACTTTTGTCTATGTTATCTTGGTTAATGCTTTGGAAAAAGGAATCAAGATCTCTTAATGCTACAGGCATGAATTCCAAATAGATGTGTTCATTAAACTTGGCCACTTAAAGCATCAGATTAGGAGCAGGCAACATCATTTTAATACTGTTCATTTTTATATGCACTACAGTTCATATGTTGTCCTACCACAGTTATCCCCAATTAAGAAGGCAGAAGAGTTGAGTTTGTCTTTGCTTGGTTTCTGAAATTTTCTTTCCTGATGGAAAAATAAAAAAAATAGGGAATAAAAAGAACAACTTATTTTTCTTTTGCCCTTACAGAATATGAGGATCTCATTCCTTTATTTGTGCAGAAATGTGAGGGTGGCGAGAGAACAGACACTTTATCTAGACTGGCGTAGTGATTTTGAGGACAGTGTGAATTAGCCAGTATTTTGAACAGAGATAATCTTTCAATGTATAATTAAAAGAAACTTTCAGCTACAGTAGAGCACAAATGGGGGTCTTTAGTAATTTGTTTGTTTGTTTATTGTGGGGTGTTGTTTTTTGTTTGGTTTGTTGTTTTGGTTTTTTCGGTTTAGTTTTGTTCATTTGTTGATTGTTTGCTTTTTAAAATCTTCTGGGTCTATTTTTGCTTTAATTTCGAGTTCATGCAAGATTAATATTCTGGGTGTATAGTTCTACATCCAAACACTTTTTAATTTAACTTTTTGAATGTAAAGACAAAACTAATTTCACCCGAGAACTGACACACTTCAAACTTGTTCACACTACAGTGGTCGTGAAGTGCACAAGTGAAAATGGACATTGAGAGTTCATAATTACTAACAAATTAATTATGAGGTTTGTCACTGGAAAGCTTGACTAGGAGCTAAGCTATCTTGCATTTCAGTGTCAAGTGGCAATGGCCCAGACTACCTCTGCAATGAAGTTGAGTGTAGATAACTAAAAGTTATTAACAAAAAATCATTAACAGATGCTAAACTGTTCAGGCTTAATCTTTATGAATGAATGCCAGGTTGAAACAGAGCTGAGTTCTGTCTTCCCCTTCTTAACTGTTTTAGCTATTTCTGAGATAAAAATTTAAATTGTACAGACACAACTTCACAAAATATAAAAAAATCACCCCACAGTCAAAGAAACAGAAAATTCCTTGGGTGAAGCAAATTCTTAAAAATCAGTCTTTAAGATTTTAGGCCAAATATTTCTCAGCAATTTTCCATTATTAATGCTCAGTCATTGGAATAAAGAAGACTGTCTAATGCAACACCAAAACTACCCAGTTTAGAAAATACAGTATAGGGGACAATGCATTACAGGGAATACAATTATAGGAACTTTGTCACGTTTCAAAAAATTATTTATGACTGTGTGGTCAGGTACTGCTGATGTATTAACCAAAACTATTAACTCCTCAAATATAAGGAGCTTATCTATAAGTAGCATGAGAGGCCAAACAAAACTTGTTGAATACTAAGGTGAATTCCAACACTGACACAAGATAGCACATACCAGTGCTGTTACCCTGTGTGGTAAATGGTCAGAATTGTGCAGTGTTGCTTTAAGACGGTGAAAAATTGATGAGATTGGTTGAGAAAAACACGAGCTGTGCCTCTCCCTTATCTTGCACCTGGCTGGATTAGGGCCGAACAACTGCATGTTGTCTGGAGTGAAGTGGAGGTCTTGCAGCCTGGTGCTGTTTCAGTGAGGCACAGAATAGCACCTTGCCTCTGTAGCAGCCAATAGCCACACTCACTTCACTGAGAAAAACAAGCCTTGTTATAAATCTGGCTCAGTAAGGAGATAAGGATGAACTCAAAGACCCTCTGATGAAGGTCTAACAGCCTTTACTGCCACCTCAGTAGTGGAGGGCCAAAGTGTTTATTCTACCTTTTTAGTCAACTATAAATTCTGACCGAAAGTAACTGAGATCCTCATTAAGCTTCATTAGCACGTTCACTTGCACACTCTTCAGGATGCAAATGGAGGAGAACATGGATGGGAAATGCGTGTATGACCAAAGTCACCAAACTTATATATATTGTATAACATGTAATTGTTCCACTTCCTTGAGACAGGCCAAAATTATAGTATGAAAGGGGAGTTTCAGGGTGGAAAAGGCAGGCAGGGAAAATAAACATGCTCAGGACGTGTCAATAGGCTGTGTCTTTCCTCTCCTGAAGGGACACCTGTTGGTGAGCTTTGTGCCTGCAAGTGCGTTGGAGCACACACAAGAATTCGTTTATATGCACATGGAGCTATTCGAATCTGTCTTGCTATACTTTCTGTTGTAACACACATTAGCACTCTGTACTTAGTGTATTTATCACCAGCAATCCTGAAGCTGCTTTCTTGTTGTTTCAATAAGCCGTACTAGTCATGAATCTGGATCATGCAAAGTCCTCATTGAATGTGATCATACCTATAGTACAGGATTGGTAAACTGCACTGTTTGTGCATTTGTGCTCATGCAGGTTTTTCTTTTGAGCTCAACCAGATTTACAGTGCTAAATTGGCTATAATCAGAAATTAACCTCATCAGCACCCAGTTCCTCTGATCTTGGAGGATCAGCTGGAGTGCAAGGGGGTTTATTTTCTGGTAAATTCTTATACCCGTAATGAAACATCCCGAAACTTTTCATCTTCCTTATCAGAAGCTGTTAAACACATTATTTGGTTGAATTTAGCAGCATCCTTAAAAATGACAAAGGCTTTTCCAACTTTTCAAGTTCCAGACATCTTTTATATATGACAGTCTGAGAAGCGATAACTGTTGTCCTCATTTCATTCAGACACCAGATGTGAATGTCATACTTCTTTATATTTTTAAGTTTTACCTAATCTTACTTAGGTTCTTATATGGCTACTCCTTGTTGAGTTTGAGTTTATAATCTGTTGTTGTTCATGTTATTTCTAATGACCACATTGTGTAATATTTGTAATAACAGGATATCCCCCAGTTTCTGTGTTTAACTTGAGCCTTTGTTTGAATGTACTGTTATGAAATGATGCATCCTCTGTTCATTTTTCATGAAGTATACAAACCCTTATTCTTATTTATTTTTGAAATTTTTTTAATGCTTTCCCAACACTGCACACTCTATCTTTGTATATTTTGAAGAACATAAATTTTACATTTGTATTTACTTTCATGTCCCCTTTTTTTTTCAACATTTTGCCGTTGGGTGAAAAAAAAATTCTCCAGGAAGTCTCATTCTTTTCAAATTAATCACCAAGTGCTCTCACAATGCAATTCAAACCAAAATAAACAGCAAGAGCACATAACTCTTTTTTTACACTTCTGTGCTGTTAGCAGTTGCTCTTTGAAGTATTTTTCCTTGTTTGTAAAATCTGTGACACTAAAAAAGTATTACACTACATATGACTGTACTATGACCTATGAATCCCACTGCAACAGAGGGATAAAAGCCACAGGAGTACATTAAAACAAGGACATATCTGAATATTTCTAGAAATTACTTAAAGTGCATTTTAGATAGAAACATGGAGACTCAGTTTATTCTTTAAAATAAAGGCACACTCCCAAGCATATTCTGCTGCAAATTGTTGCCCAGAATTGTTGAAGCCAGACATGATGCTTCTTTTGATTTTTTCTCACATTCAGGATGAAGAGAGGAAAAAAATGAAGCAAGGTTAGGTATTAAATGTTAATCTTAGTGTTTATTTAACGGGGGGGGGGGGGGGGGTCGG
>VXAD01005101.1:3301756-3479910 GCA_013399195.1 Dicrurus megarhynchus | reverse complement strand
ATAGAGGAGATGTGTATTGGTGGGTTGGCAAACACCCCAAGTGTCACAAGGAGACACTAGGCAATCATGTACCAGTGATCTCGAATTTCTTTTACAGTCTGAATCCACGGTAATTTTGCTTTCTCTATTATCTTTACATGGTGCTCGTGCTCCCTCTGTTATCTTTACAAAGTCTAGCTATATACCAGTATCTAGTCTAAAATTAATGTGGTATTTTCTTTCCAGTTAGTTCAAAGATATTCTTTCCTTAATAGCATAAATTTGTAACTGTATTTTGTGTTTCCAGCATACAACCTAAAGACCAGTTTTGCTAGCCAGGAAGCAGCTGATTTGCCCCTGTGTCAAATCTTGTTTCCAAGCATAAATAGAGGGGTTTTTTTTAAAAAGGTTCCCACGTTCTCTAGTTTTAATTCAGCCTATTAGGAAGGGTATTTTTAATGATGTGTTACTATACTTGTCTCATAATATCCATATATTTATACCAGCATACCTCAGCAGTAATAAAGATGAAACTATAGAATAGACAATGTGTTAAAATTAGTTAGCTTATAAATAGTACTTGTTTTAAAGTGTTGTTTAACCATTGCTGAGAGGATTGCATTTCCGTAATGTGTCAGAGGCAACATTATGTGAACACTGTATTTATATCCCAAACAGGCAAAATAATCTCCCGATGACACCTGCTTCAATGTCCCGTTGATGCTCTTGTCCCAGTTTAACCAGGAAACATTATATGAGATCAACCCATAAAACAGAAGACTACTCATGAACAACAAAAGAAATACCATATGTTATTATCCAGTTGATAAATAAAATGTGTGCAGATGTGTTTCTGTAGTGGTGTGTTCACATCATCAGCTTCTGTTGGAGAGGTGGGTTCTTTTTAGCTGCAAGTCCATGTTTCCTCCAGGAGTGACTATCAGATCCAGCACTGAGAAACTGAAACATATAAGGAAATTTCAAAAAAATATAATTTTTTTCTTACAGAAGTTTCATACAACATTCAGATTTTATGGCATTTCAAATAAAAGTTTATACTTTTTTTAAAGTTGAAAATATTTTTGCAATGGAAAATATGTTCAAAGTAATAAAAATTTTAAATCCTCCAAGAATTGCATTTTTCATTACCATGCAAATCATTGTAAAATTAAGACATCTTTCCATGAATTTTCATAAATTTTGCTGTTGATATTTAAATGGTAGTTTAGCAGTTTTTGCAGCTGCTGCTCTGAAGTGCATAATAAATCTGGTAAGAGACAGAAGTGCTTTGGTGGTAACTGGGAGACTCAACATTTTTAAACCCTGATTTGTGCTTTTTTATTCAAGGGGTGATTCCAGCATGCACAATGTCTGATTCACTGGTGTTTCTTACCTATATGTCAAAAATCAGTTTTCAACAGAGCTGGTTTCAAATTTTCACTTTTGCAAACCACACACATAGTGAAACCTCGGTTCACTGCCAAGACAATGCCAGGTTTTTTCAGGAACTATTGCTCTAAATAGGTGTATTGATTTCAGAGGTATCTAAGAGCCATAGAGCATTTATCCTTGATCAAACCAGTAGCTTAAATTTAATTACTGTCTTCCTGCTGAAATTGTGTAACCTAGAAGTTAAATATCCAATCCTCCTCTTTTCTTTTTTTGTTAAATGTGCTCAGTACTGTTGAACCCATCCTCTGCATGTTTGATCTGTAAACAGATGAATATAAAATGGACTTAATAAATCACTAGTGACAGGTTCAAGAGAACCCTGCAGTTCTTATTAACTGAATGCTAAGTGAATATGGTTAAACATATAAAAGGAATTTGTTAATGAGGCTGTATTATTGGTCTGAACTGCTTGTAACCTTTGCCATTCTTTTGTAAATTATTATGAAAATCCAGTCCTGTCTGTGTCACATTAAAATCAAAACAATCAAACTGTAGTCAGTTTACCTTTATCTTGCTGGTGTTTACCTGTTTTGTATTTGCTTCATTTTTTTTTAACTCAAGTGAAGCCAAACTTCAAAACTTACGTGTTTCTTTTGAGACACAGCAACTTCTGCTGCTGCAAACAGGCAGAATGGGATTCAGCCGCAGTTTCAATTACATAAAGTTGGCACACCCTACAGGATAAAATGCTCAAGTTCCCATTTCACTAAGTGGAGATGTAGACTCAACTCAGTCCCAGGTCCAGTCAACAGGTCCAGTCCCAATCTTTCCACAAAGGTGCAGATCTTTTGTTGGTCATGTCTTTTTTCCACCAGTCCTGTGCAAACATTTCAGATATCTGAGGGCATTTCCCATACCTTTAGATGACAGCATATAGGCAGACATCTCAACCTAATGTAAAGAGAGCCTGAGCATTGAGCAAATGTGCAATCATCCTCACACGAACACCTCAATTTCATGTCACTTGTATGAACTGATTCTCCCTTCTTGAGGTCAAAGCTATTTTGCCTTGGATTTCAATTCTTAAAGTCTGGGATGTGTTTTATCATCAGGTCTATCAACAGGGAACAAGTTATAAGAAATTATACAAAATATTCTTGGGCCAAAATTGCTGTTCAAAGAAATAAACAGTGGCAGATAAAGATCATCCTGCCCAAAGGTCAACTCCTTCTCAGGATTTATAGATTTTTTCATATTTCAAATGCTGGAAAAAAGAATCTGCATTTTTTTCAGACATCATTTAAATCCTAATTGATCCTATTGCTCTTCTGCTTTTTTGAATATTGACAAGTAGGATAGGAGAGAGCAAGTAATCTCTTGATTAGAAAAATGACTCTACAAACAACACATTCATCAAACAGGGACCTGCACTTCCACGTCTACAGAGCGTTCTAATGATAGGACACCAAGTGGGAAAGTAAAATTTGTTGTGATTAATATCCATGAAATCTTAAAGGCAGAGCTATTCTCATTGAACTTTCTTATCAATGCATTAACTTTCTTCTCAAATGTCATTCCTTCTTGTTATTAACTCACCATGCTCCTGGGTAGTTCTAAGAAGGGTTCTTTGGCTAATGTTGAAAAGTGTTTCAGCATTAGACAGAATCTCTGCAAGTTGCATTCACATTGTTCTGTATTATCTGCCTCATATTTCCCTCTTTTTCTGACTGAAAATCCACTTTAAACAAGTCTCATACAAACATTTCTTTACTGACATTAAGTCACAACCAATTGTTAATGAAGTTATTAGAGTTTTAGGATTTCACATATCCAGAAAGATGCCTCTTTTTATAAACACTAAAAGTTGACATAAAAACTTCTCATTTGTAACGTCCCTGTATTACAGGGGGAAAATAGGTTTTGAAAACTGAACAAGAAATTTTTCAATAGAGGCAGTAATGAAGCATGTCTTTCTCTGACTGTCCATTTCATATCTGAACTGTGATGTTACATTTTCCTGTATCATGTTTCTTGCATTCTTCCATTGCAGCATTTTAAGCTATCTTCTGCATTCCTTTCTGGGATTCTGCCAGTTTTGTACACAGTAATTTGGCCAGTTAATAAGACGTGCTGATTGCCTGTCTGTCCTCTGCTCTTGGCCTCTGTGTAAACTCTACAAAACACTTCACCTCACAGCAACTTATATGTCAAACCAATGACTGTGACCCTGTATAGGCTCTGTGGAAATTCAGTATTTTACAGACGTGATCCTCTGACCAATCTTGTAAATGTTCAGTAGCTTTCCGAATTTTGAGGGGGGAAAAAAGGAATGGAGCAAATGGATAAGAATGTATCTCTATATTCTGATACATAATGATTATGCATGCCTATGTTTTATTTTCTTTGGATTGAAGACTTAATCTTACAAAGTCAAATGTAAAAAAAAAAAAAAGTGTAGTAAAATGTTTTAAAATCTTATTCTATATTGGACTAGTTCATACCTCTAAGGAAATTTATTTTCCTTCCTTCACTTTTAGAGGCTCCGTTTAGCTGCTCAGCATTCAGTTTTAGTTATGAATACACTTAACTCTTTCAGATTCCATAAAAAAGTGTAAGCATCCTAGCTAAATATGCATCGAGTCCCATATCCTTTGACTATGACTCATTTTTTTTGACCTATATAAAACTGATGTAAAATGCTAGCAAATCAGAACCTTAATACTGTAGACTAAATTTGCTCTTATTTTTTCTCAATTAGATAGATGTATTCTTTCCTTGACTCATCTTTGTGGAAAAAAGTATCCATATGTATATATATTTGTCTTGCAACAATAGTTTGCATCAACCTGTTGATTATTTGACAGCAGCAGTAGAACACGTTAATATAGAATGAAACATCTTAGCTTTGCATTTATTTTTGAAAGGCTCGGTGGTCTATTGGGTCAATTTCAATTCCCAAGGATCTGTTTCAAGGTGCGCTGGAGTAAAATGAATATTTTTAAGATGAAAATATGCACGTATTTCATAAGCCACTGTTATAATTTCTGGCATACAAATCAAGATTTTAAAAACCCCATGATACTAAATGTATATTATATTCTTTCTCACTCCTTTTAGTATGATTGGCCTTGAATTTTCAGGAAAAATGTTCTTTGTCTTTACTGAGTCCAAGCTCTTTTAAAATGTTTCCCTTAAGAATAATTATTTCAATATACTCTTGGCACTAGTACAATGTTTATGTTCACTGGAAGCAGATTTAGTTTTTATAAATCAGGAAATTTCACATTGTCGCTCTATAATATTTCCGAGGAACTTAGACCCATGGACAGTGGTTAGTGTAGATCTGCACTCTCCAACATTTGAAACTTAGAATTGTTTTTCATAGTTAAGAGAAAATAAATGAACTGCAAGTGCAGTACAAAAATAAGACTCCCATTAATTCTTTAACAACTTATTGCCCCTGCAAAGAAGACCAAGAGGATTTGAGCTAGGCATTTCCAAAATCTTGTTTCTAGGTAAGGCATAAAGAATTTTGCCTAGCACTGTATGAAATAAAAAAGCTTTTCAAGTTCATATTTTACTGACAAATAAATTTTGGCACTTACTATGCTTAAGATGCATGAACAAGATAATTATAATATACATGCACATCTGTGGATTAAAACTTAGCATGTATTATATTCCTAGCATTCTTAGGCATTCCTTGAATACATAGCCATGTGATTCTAAATATTTCATTGATATGGAAAACCATGGTTTTTCTTATGAATCTCCTGTGCTAAAAATCCATAATACAACCTTCTTCTGAAAAATTCATTGAGTTACCAAGCAAGAACAATGCCATGAGACTCATGTGACTAGCCACCTCATGTAAAAAATTCGCAGCGAATGGCTGAACCAAAGAGTTGGCAAACACTCATATGCTAAAAGGCAGAAGTTGAATACATTCAGCTGGGGTAGACTTTTGCAGTTAGAGTACTGCAAGCAAGCAATATGACAGAAAGCAACACTATGCCAATAGATGTAATGTTAATTAACTCTCTTTTGGAAGAATTTCAAAACCAAAATGATAATACTTTCAGCATTCATCAGGTGAGGTGTCTGCTCTTGCACAGAAAACTCAGCTTCTAGCTAACTGTTGGTGTTGGGTACAATTTGAATGAATAAAAATTAACAGCAAGATTATTTAGATAATCCTCAGTTCCTGGAAAAGGCCACTTATTTTCACATCAGCAATAATTAGTTTCACTAGCAGTGTACCTGCAAATTTACTTTTCTCACTAGTATCTGTTGCAGGCATTTAACAGTTATTTTGGTTTCACATAACTAAACAGGGTAAGTAGTTCTTAAATAATTATTCAACCTACTGGAGTTGACATTGCTGAAATATTCAGTCAGCACAGCATTAAAACTGGGGACAAATTTATTGTAAGCTCCAAATCTGTCATTTTGCTATGTGACTAAAGGACCCATAAATTGAAGACATAATAATAATAAGGATTTTGATAAATGTGGTTTGGAGAAAGGGAAAATTATTCCCTTTAAGGGAAATTTGTTTGCTCAGACTTCTTGCTCAACTTTTAGGAACAAAGAGAAAGGTGGATATTATCTATCTCAGCCTTTTATAAAGTTTCCCATTACTCTCACATTTCAGAAATTAAATCAACAGGAAAGTCACCAAAAGACTTTAGAGAGTTTCTAATACTCTTGGTTTGAGAAAGGAGTGGGAAAGCCAAAAACTTTTCCTAGACTGCTGTCACATCGTCTCTAAAAAATGAAAATGTTTTCTTCCAATTCTTTTACTGTGTCCTAACCTTCAAAAATAACCAATTAAAACTTGTGCAAATTTCAACAAACCTGAATGGAGGGACAGAAAACAGCAACCCTGACTGATAGAACAGTCAGAGGAAAATTTCATACCCTCTTCAGCACAACAATCCATACAGACAAATTTTTCAGCAACAGGTAAAGCTCCCATCTTCTTAGATACAAGCCTATGCCAGTCAATCATAAGCCACAGCAGCACTGGAAATGAAATCAGTTTCCAAAATGCTGCGTTTTCTGGCTTATATCTCTTACAAATTAAACTCCCTTCCCTTTCCTGAATTAGTAATTAAGTGTCTGAAATTTGAAACCCAGAAATGGAAAAACAGCCATAAACCTGTTCTCTTTCTCAGTTTTTCTAGAAGCTGCATGGATTTAAGCCCAACATTTAGACTGCCCCTCAAAAAGTCTATATGCTGGCATGTCTATGACACCTATTCTTACAGAAATTATTCTTAGTGCTTTAAAATTAATTTCCTAGGCTTGAATTCATCCAAGTTCATCTTTCAAGTGTTGAAGATTCTTATGTCTTTGCAATATTGAGCACTCCCACAATCAAATCTCTTTTACTTGAATGAGGATCCGTACTCTGATGAAATCACCTTTAACCTTCTCTGCAGAGGTGCTATATTGATTGACTTCTTTAAACCTCAGATAGTAAGACTGTTTTTCTGATTCCCAGAGCCCTTTTATGTCCATTCTTTGAACTATCTTCAGTATTTTCATATTTGTCTGGATGTAAACACTGGCAGTAGACACATCCTATCAGAAGTCCATCTGTTTCTTGCATACTAAGACAAAATTATTTCCTTACTTTAACTTGACAGTCTTGTCTCACATGGACAGTGTTAGCCCTTTTGCTCCAGTATGAGATTAAAACGTCACATTGAGGAGGTTCTCTGATGATCTCAAGTAGCTTTCTGAATAATTACTTTCTGAGGTAGTGTCCTCTTCTGTAGGTATAGATCTAGTTATTTGTTTCCTTTGCCCCTCTCCATAATGAAGTGTGTTAAAATACATTTTGGTAGGTTGTGACCCTTTGGTTTCAGAGTGACTCAGGTAACTGATCACTTGTCCTCCTTTTTACTTGCAATTCCACACCTAAGTATGTCTAGCATACAGTTCATAACACTGTCTAATATAGACACTTAATAAAAATTTCTGTGTGTGGAATCCCAGTAAAAACAGCTCCACTTACTGATCCCTGTACACTTAGAAATACTAGGTTTAATCAGCCTTTAAGGTGGTTTTAAGCTATTTATTATATGCTATCTTTATTTTCTACAAGTTTGTCATCAAGACATGTTATGATTTCATGACAAATTTATTAAGGCAGAAATTTTTCAGACTGAGCTGCATTCCTTATAATAAATACATAACTAACACAGGCATTGCTATGAAACTGAATCAAATGCAATTTGTTGTATGTCTGGTCTACTTCTAGTTACCAATATGAATGCATACTTTGCATCATATTTCTCTGATCTCTTTGTTTATAAAAGGATAACTTAATCCATCTGAATTTAACAGGGAAAAAAGGTTACTGGCTTCATTGGAAAGAATTTCCCTGATACCCTGTAGATTATATGTCCAGGTAGTCAAACTTGAAGTTACAGTGGATCCAGTGTGGTTATCACACAAGCTTGGGAAGAAAAGGCCAATAGCAGCCTCCTCTTACAGGGGAAAGCATGCTAGAGGAACAGATACATCAGCTTGGCAGTTCAGGAAGTGTAAAAATTAGCCCCATAGAAACTCAAGAGCTCTGCAGGACTGTAAGCATAAATGTCTCCTGGATTTTTAGGTGCCAAATTATTTGTGACTAGATGCTAAAAAATAGCCCACATAAAGTCAAAACAACATCAGCCTACTCTTCATAAAATAATCTTAAACACACAAACATGCATATATCCAAACACCCACAACCTGCTGGAGAGTTTCTGAACAAAACAATGCAGATAAACACATGTAGATAAAGTGGTCATCCCAGGTTTTCTCATGGACTGGGCCTTGTTCAGTGACTGAGCTAGAGGCATAAGGATCAAATATGTATGTAAGGATCAAATATGTATATGTTCCATTTACTTGTTCTGTGTCTATTCAGGACATGACTTTTGAGTATTATATAGCAGATAATGAAAAGGCAGAAGGATTTAACTCACTTGAGTAATCCTGTTTCCTAATATTCATTATCAGTAACTTCACAGCTGCTGAATGGCTTACTTATTAAAGTAAAAATTAGGAGGAGAAATCTGTTGGTGTCAGATTTATTCAGAGTGGCAACACTTACCACCTGACATATCTAGGTAATTAGAGGGGGGCTTTAACAGAAGGTTAGAACTCAGATATTATATAGAGTTTATTACCTGTCATGCTGAAATGAGTCTTGGCCAGTGCAAGGAATTTTCTCTGTAATTTTCTGCACCAATATTATGCAGAGATGTTTGAATAGGTTCCCTCTTTAGAGTCCTCTTTTTTTCTCCAGATAATTATCTTCCTTTGTTCTGTCTGTCCCTGAAATGCCAGTTCAGTGATTGATCCTTAACTAAGAATAAACAGATGAATGATTAGACAGAACTACACTTCTTTCAGGGGAAGTATGTAGGTGAGGGCAAATTTCTGATAAGAACTGATATTGCACACATACTTATATATTTTACTGATTTGGAAGTAGCATCATCAGTGATGTATTTTTTCTTTCATTATTCTGTTGTTCCTTTTTATGAGAAAAAATTGCTTTTTAAAAATTCATACACTCCACAGACCTATCTATTTGTCCTTCTGGAAGGAGGAAGAAATAAATCTGAATTGGTTTGGAATAAGCTTCTTTGCTGTGTATTACTCCCTCTTCTGAGAGTGATGTCCCAAAGAATACAGGTCTTCAAGGTGTGTAATCTTGGACAGATATATTAACAAAATGGGGGTGATACGAACAAAATACTTGCAGGAAGAACAATCTCCAATCATTCTAGAGGTGATATCTTGTCCAAACACAGTCCTGTGCGTGGCTTTGTGGAAAGGCTATTTAGCCTCAAACATTTGTCACTGGTCTTTGCATTAGCACAAAAGACATTAAACTGGGTGCAACAAAGCCTGCCTCGTGTCCTGTGGTGCCAAGTTTACATTTCAATCTTACCTGACAGGCAGGTGCCATTCTATCTGTTTATTTTCAACTCTGACACTTACTGCTGTTTACAAAATAAAGCCTACAGATGACAAGAACCACATCTTTGATATTTAGGTAATCAAAAAACTACATGGTAATGGCTTCACACTGATTTCCTTCCTTCAGGATAGCAGAGCATTTGTCACCAGCAGGATTGAGCCAGGTTTTTTTAAAAAAGTATGAAATTTACAATTTAATCCTCTTACTTCAGATGAACATATAATTCCTACTGAAAAAGAGAAGAAAGTTATTAACTAGCAAAATACTTTGTTGTTTTCCTGGAGGGAACAGTATAATAGAGTGGACTGGGTATGGTAATAGAATTTTCCCCAATAGATAACTCCCGCATCTCCCCTGTGGTTCTATAAAACATTCTAAAGAATGTTTCAGTAAGCAAAATAAGAGAGTGATAATGAAAACTGAATTAGCAATCATTTGGACGGCCAGCTGTTTTGGGTTAATGTGCATGCCAGTTTTTGGAGATATGCATTCTAGTTTATTTGAACATACTTAGTTTGCCATCCTGTCAGATGTTTGCAGTCTAGCATAGAACAAAAACCAGCTGAGTAATGTGAGTGTTTTTGGACTGCAGTTCAGTATCCTCACAGCTGATCCACAGCATGCAATATCTGATAATGACTGATTTGTCTTAAAAGTGTTCATTAAAAGGAAGGAATTTTTCTCTTATTAGCCTTTTCATTGACACTGCTGTTTGGCAAAAAGAAATTTAGTGTTTTGAATTAGCAAGGTTTGGGGTAGTGAACTGTTGGTAGTAATGCTTTTTTTGTATAAATCTGATCAGGTTAACTGGGGCTTGTTTACAAATAGCATGAATAAAAGTTACATGGAAATATTTCTTAACATGACATTTTTTCTGATCCAAACAGCTCTGTCAGAGCAGAGAAAAAATACTGACGTTAAAGAGGTAGTGTGGTTTTTTTAGCTGTAAATGTTCAGGACTTCTAAGGGTTCATTTAGTACTTTCCATGTAGGAAAGCGCTTTTTACTCAAAGACAGAAACAGTACTATAGTTTCTAACATGAAGTAAGGGATACAAAAATAAAAATTTGAGTGATAGGCCAAGGAGGGACAACATTTCACTGATAATTTCCATTTCCACTCCACACAGTATGTCAGAAACTACACATGATCTCACAAAACATACAAAATAAATATGTTAATAATCACATCTTTTATACATTTAGATTCATGAACATTAAGGATCGGGTTGGTTGCAAAATAGTAAAGTTGGATATATTCAAGTTCAGCTATATCCTTTATTATTAGTAGTAGAGGAGTTGAATTTTCCAGTATAATACAGGTATATTCCAGAGCTGAGCTACATAACTGCCAATGAAGAAATATGAACTTAAAAGATCTGTGTTGACACTTGGGCTCTGTGTTGTCCTGGCTAAGATGGCCAGCTCCTAGAGTTGCTAAACACTGTATATATATTCATGTTCTCTCTACAAAGAAATTGGATTCTCCTTTTTGAACTTAGTGATACTCACTAAAAGAGTTACTTCTTATTTCATGATGAGCTGTGGTTTGGAGGTAATATTTGCTCCTGCACATGAAACAGAGCATTTTTCTATAGCAACAGAGAGAATATTACACAAAATGGTCCACTATGTACCAACACAGAACACAGTATAGACTGCAGTATGAGGAGTATCTCATATGAGGAGTATCTGCACCTTAATTAATCAATGCATCAAAGGAGATGCTAGATGGGAAGTATCGTCAATTCCATGTCTCTAATGTCTTTCTATTATAATTTTTTTTTAAATTTAAGTATGGTATATACACCCTACAGCACATAAACTTATACCTTACAGTGGAGATCTAACAATGACAGAGAAGCATAAAAGGTGAACAAAAAATTGAAAGCATTCATAATTAGGAAGGGTAGACTGACTTCAGGAAAAAATAAAAGCTAACAGCAGAAAAACAAATAATTAGGGAGTTACTTTCTGTGTGAAAGGGAAACCTGGAAATATTTCATGTCAGTAGCATTTAAATTTTAAATTAAATTAAACTTTTATTTTTACTGTAAAATTTCAAGTACAACAATAAAATTCACAATGCAATATTAAGTTCTGTATATTGTTGCATTATTTTGCAGAAGAAAGGGCAGTGATTCCTTTTATAATTGTGACTGGAACAACGAAACTATTTGTAGGCTTCTCATTAATAGAGCAATAAAGTGTATAAAATTTAGTCCCCTGAATTACCAAATACTGGTACCTCTGCTAGAAAACATACTTCACACATATACTGATACAGTGATCCATGTTGAGAAGTGAGCATATACTCATGGTTCATTGGACAGAAATCACTGCAGAATTGCCTTTCTGGGCCACGGCCATGAAACAGGTGTGTTGACATGTGCCATTTCGAGGGTTAAGTTTGCCCTTCCTGTTAATCCATACCCACCAGTTAGCTCACTTGCTATCTACAACAAATGAAAGACACGGCTGACAGAGCCACTTTGGCATCTTGTTTCTGACAAGGAGCACGTCTTTCAGCAGGCTCTTTATTGGCCAGTTTGAAACTCTTAGGATGACCCCCAGCATTGCTTTGATTCAGGCTAAATCACATGTTTCTGAACAGTTCCTCAGCACCATTCAGGAATTACCACTGATCAGGCTATTTTGCACATGACTGCTCTGTGCTGTAGCTTGTGAAATGTTAATGACATAGACACAGGCCATGTGCTGCTACTTGTTCCAGCATCAAAGACTGTCAAACGCTTCAGGACTGTTTGGGATCACTAATATATCTCAAACCAAGGTGCATATGGCCTGATATCAAGTCAGGCATTTAGTAATTTCTGCTTGAGTCTGATGCTGCTTTCCTATGTACCATTTTATGTGGCTTCAAGTGAAGTCAGCAGGGACTGACAAGCAAGGATCTGTCTAACCTGAGACAGCAATGTCTTTAGGCAAGAAAATGAAATAGAGAAGGGAATTCTTCCATAACCCCATTTATTGGGCATCATGGAGGTCCAAAACTGGTGAAATATCTAGGCAACTGAACTCCCAAGCTGTCAGACAGACACTGATATTTTACTGCCCAGTGGCTAGACTCATTACACTCCATTTCTGTAGAGGATTATTTCATTCCACACGGTTCCCAGGAGCACACACTCTCACTCACATGCTCTTGCAGAATGAAAATGGTAGCCAGATGAAAGGAGAAGCTCCTGGGGCCTTTGCCACCTGCCACGCTATCCCAAATTTAGCCTCTTTTTTCAAATGTAATTATTAACCAGCTAGGGACATTTTAGTGACTTTTCATCACAAAAGTGTTTATCTCTACCTTACGTTACGGAGTAATTCTATACTGAGAAGCAAATAAATAAAAAATTTCTGTGAAATGTTATACTGCTATCCAAGGGATTTGGTGTAGAACAGATTTCAGAACAGAGAATGTCATGTGGATTTTAAATCAGTCTTTTGGAGACTACAGGATGCTGCATCTTACTGTAGACTAAGGATATAAGCATTGTATAAACAAAAACAGTCTGGCCACAAATCTTATCATTTTAAGGTGTTTTACTCAAATACTTCAGAGAAACAAGCAACAGAAATTAGTATTTTAGGATCCCAGAGGTAGTGCAGGAGTCTGGCCCTTATAGGCAGGTGAGCTGGGAGCTTGGAAGGATGTGGGTGTGGGTCTACAGGAGAGGCTGATTAGGATCACTGAGGCCTGTTGTTGCTCTCAGGGCCCTGACATCTCATGCCTTAATGTATATAGAGAATTTCTCTCATATATCATATAAATCTAAAGAGGAGACTTCAGCTCTGGTATACTCAATTGTCTATAGCAACACTTATGGACAAACTTTTAGTGGTTTTGACATCTAAGGAAAAATTGAAATAAATTGAAAATAGGTCTCACTGAGTAATTAATTCACCTCCAGGGGTTAAGAACAAATTTCTGCTTTCTGTATTTTCTTACATAACAGAACACACTAGTTGTGTTACACACTGCTAAATCTCTTTACTTCTGATGGATGTTGTAGTCTGCCTCTCCTCCATCCGCCACAAGCCACATTGTATATGATGATGCGATTCAATCAGTCTATATACAACTGATTGAAAATAGGGTTTCTAGTTTTGGGCATTCCGCTAGGGTCTTCTTATATGAGGGACTGATCATAGAACCAAAAAATAATTTGTGTTGGAGGGGCCTTTAGAAGTCATCTTGTCCGACTCTCCCTGCAATAAGCAAGAACATCTTCAACTGGATCAGGTTGCTGAAAATTCTGTGCATCCTTGAAAGTTTCCATGGATGGAGCATGAATTTCTTTTATAAAGAGTGAGACTTTCCATGTAAACTTATTCTAAGGAAGGTATTTTAAAGAAACACAAAAATTTCCAATTCTAATTAGAAATTATTCTAATTCTGCCTTTCCTAAATTTGTTCAGCCACTCAAGAAACACACTAGCTTTTCAGATCACTAAAGTTGTCTGCAAAAAGCCCCATGTCAGTAAGGAGAATGCTCTCTCAGATTGCTCAATAAATGTTACTGCTTGTCAACAGTTTATTACATGAGGGAGAAACTTTCCTCTCAAATGTAGTATTATATTTTCAACATGTCTCATTTTCCGTGAATGTTTTAAATGAGTTATAGTTTTCTTTTACTCTGTACCAGTCACTTTTTTCATATTTTTTCTACCATAAATTTCTACTGGAAAGAATAAAAAACTTTCTTATCATTTTAGTAGTGAGGTTCTATCAGTAACAGTCAAAATAGAAATTAGTAGCAGAACAGAGTAGATCTTTATATCAAAAATATTACATGGTATTGTTGCATTTGATGGGAAAGAACTGGATTGACAATCGAGGAGGGCCTATATCACTTCTCATTGTATGAACATGTGGTGTTAGGAGAGGTGTTTGTACTGACTATATATATATATATTATACTGTACCACTAGATACAGCATGTCTTAGCTTAGGTTTACTGTCTTACAGAGGTAACAGAATAAAATATCTCCCAGAGGAGCCTAATTTATGACCTTAGAACACTCCTTTGCAAAAGGATTCCCTTTTCTAACACAAATATAAGCAAATCAGTCCACAGTTACTCTACAATGTAAAAGCTCACAATTAGGTGGTGTGGAATCATCACTGAAAAATAATAATTCACTACTTTTCAGGGAAGCTGATACAAAAACAAGATGCTGATAGAAGCATCATGGTTCCTGTGAGATGATAGAGCAAACACATTTATAAATTGACCGAGATGTTGTGTGAGAATCATGTTCATGATACTCTAGTCTGTAGGAAACTAACTTAATTACTACTTTGAAGTTTCAAGATTTTAAACTTTTTTTCTTTTTTTCCTGATTTTCTCCCCTGGGCTTCTCCCAGTAAACAATTTTAATATGCTATTAGACTGATGATCGAGTCAGATTTACTGATAGGCTTCTTAATCATACTTAATCCCATGGAATTGTTTTCTTATAATGCAGAAAAGAATGTGGTTATCCAGGCATGTCATGATTTTAGATACAGATGTGATTTGCCCTGTAGTGAAGATATGATAAAGAAGTGACATTTTTTGCAATTGTATTTAAGGACCTACCATGTAGTTTGAGGTTTTAGTATTTTGTTTTTATTGTTGGACTAATCTTTTGTTAGCTTGCTTACAAATCTTTGCTTCTACAGAGAGGCTAGTAGGGCTGCAGTGTCATTTCCTTAATTACAGCACTTGATTTTTTTCATTTGATAGTTTATGAAGTCAATATCAGGCCAATGGACTCGTTCAAAGCAAACAGGATTAAGGTTCCTCTGTTCTTCAACAATAAGACCCTTCCTAAACCTCCCTTCAGAACCCACAGTTTTACCTATGTTCACCAGGATTTTGCAAATTAAATTCTGATTCTGACCTTGCATAAGACCAACATTTCCTCTATGAAAGCTTCAACAAATCCATCTCAACATTTCAGCTCTGACCTTCTCTCTCAGTGGAAGAAAGAACATTTCAAAAAATGTTAAGCAAATACCATGGGAAAATATGGGTGGTTTTTTAGCACCAAATCAGGCAGAAAGTTGGAGCTTTGACTTTATGGGATGACTTTCTCTAGGACAGATGATGAAACTCAGATAAGGCTCTCCAGCTGAATTAAATACAAGGGTAAGCATTTTAAACCTTTTTTTTTTTTTTTAATTGACAAGTTGCCTGTAAAAGAGAAAAAGAATCCTTTGCCCTATTTCCATGCTCAAAAGCTCTGTCGTCAGGATCTTATTACAGGTACTAAACTACATGACTGTAGTCAAGATGAGTGCCCTCTTTGAACAGAAAAGACCAACGGACATGACAGTGTTGGAAAAAATATGCTGCCAAAAAAGTTGAAGAGAGAAATAAAAACCTTAAACATTTTGTTTGTGAAAAGTGACATGATGAATCTCAGTAAAAAGTGCTTTTATTTCTCATTATTTTAATTTGGGGATTTAATTTTTTTTTAGACTTGAAGATTTAACAGCTTTACCAACTCAGAGGAGTTCTATCATATTTAAATGCCACTGATTTTCAGCATACTGTCAGAGACTGCTATATCTAGAGGATCAGAATCTACCTTTCCTGTGATGTCAGTCCTCTTTCACTTAAGCATGAGCTAAGAGACTTTCTTGCTACTGAACAAACAGTCCAAGTTCACTCTAATTGAAAGAAGATGAGGGTGTCTGTGTTTGGGAGAAGAGTTAAAACTATTGCAGCTTTTCATGCCAAGAGAAATCCCCCTCTATGTGAATTCCCTATTGCTGGCAAAAACCCAGTCTGAAATAAAATTTCTTATTCACTTAACATATTCTTGTGTGAAGGAATAATTTCCATCTAAACATCTTACAAAAAGCTGCTTGCTGATTTTGCTAAGCACACTTATTGAAAATTAGTTCTTCTAATTGCCAAAAATACTTCTTTTCCGAAGGTTTCTACCTTGATTCTAGCCAGCAGGCAAGACAAACACTGATGGGTAGAGGAGGTATGAATCAAACCATGAGGTGAGTTACGACCTTGTGTATTGCTTCTGAAATGAATAGATCCTCAAAGGTATTAAATCAAATGTAAAATATAGTTCTGTATAAGTAATCTTTTAATGAGATTTCTGTTTCTGTTTAGTTTCCATCAGAATAAAAAGTAATGACAAGGTAAAAATAAATTAATTAGAAGATACATGTAGTCTTGCACTTCTGATTGCACCTCAAATTATTGTGTTAGTAGTTGTTATAAATGTACGGAGCCAATTTCTTCAATTAAATAAAATCAATTTATTTGATAGCAAATTTGGCAGAAATTCTGGACAAAAAGCCACAATGCAGAGAAACAGCTCCGAGCCCGGGTATCGGCAGCTGGGTGACAGGCAACCTGACAAGGTGTCAGAGTAGCTCTGTTCACCCCGAGGTCTCGGAACGGTGAGCTTATATACAGTTTATTTCACTGGGGGCAACACTGTATTCAGAGTCCAAAAGTCATAAGATATTTAATTTGGGTCTTGGGTTGACCCAGCGAGAAACAATGCTCTTCCGAGGAGATGATGAATTATTGATGAAACCTTATCTATGTCCAGGAAGGGGGTGATGTTCCTGAGATGCTGCATATTTTCATCAGATAGCTTATCATGGTGAAAATGGCCAGGGTGGTTCCTCTTGAGATGGCCCATCTCCCATTCAGCCATGGCTTTAGTCTTGGCGATTTCTTCCTGGAAATCTATTCAGATAAAAGAAACCACACATTCTTACGGGAATTCGCCCCTCCAGAGAGTGTGGTTTCGACATGTTTTGGTTTGATACAAAAATAAACATTTATATCCTACACGTGCATTTCTAACATTGAATGGCTATAAACTTTATAGGCACGAATTAAACACATATCTATAACAGTAGTGTACAGAATACATGCTTAAAAACTAGCTTTTCTAAAGCAGAACTTACCTGAACTATGTCATGCTTGAGTTCTAATGCTTCTGAGAGTTATTGGAAAGTATAATCCCCCATAATTATATTCTATAGTCTTCAGTTGGAAGAGTTTTCTTTTCATAAGTGCACATTTTTTCTCAGATTTTATTAATATCTTTATAACTACTAGAAGGGGAAAGAGCAGATGAGATTACAGTGTGTCTGACAACTTAAGTACTATCTTCTCCTCCACAGAAAAGCTTTATACCTGTTAAAGTCATACATTGCACTTAAGTAACAGGAAAAAAAAAAAGAAAAAGCATTCTCTGTTTTTATTCTGCTATCTTTCTTTTGGTTTTGGGGATACCTGGTAACACTTCAGCAAGTGAAAGATCAATGGAAACATATATACTTTGATTGTGACAGGCTTAGGATCCAGCCCTGTGTACACAGCTGGTTTTATTACCCAATTATCCTACTCCTCCTCTTTGATAAGGATGACATCCCAGACATAGATTTGGTTTAAAGAAATAAAAACAATTATAAAATCTCAAAACTCAGTAAATACAATATTTTTGGTAATTTCACTTTTCCCCTCTCTTATACTTAACATTAAGGAGATGAAATTTATAATAGATCACAACTGTTAGCTAAAGTCTATGAAATTTAGCTGTACAAAATCCACCACAGAGAAACAAAGGCCTTTTACATACATACATACATATATATATATATATATATGCATATATACTTGTGATACATATATATATACATATAGACATGTATGAATACACATATATATGCACAGATTTCATTTGTATTGAACTTCATATTGTGATTCTTTGCGTCCCGTTGTTAAAAGTTTGCTGCTTAATCATCACTGCCAATACTAAAAGAACTATTTTAAGTAACACAGAGGAGAATGACAGATTTTCCATGACCAGACTGTGTGCTAGGTAGCATTGTGGATAAAAGCTAATGGTTGCTGGACTTTTGGTTTTATTTTGAGATATAACTGTCATGTTTCAAGGAATTAAAATTAAAGAAAAAGGATGGTTAAAGCTCTGACGCTAAATTAAGCTTTGTTAAGATGTTTAAACTAAAATGTATGTATAGAAAAATAAGAACGCAATCCTGAAAGTCATTGTGTGAAACCTCTTCCAGTGACTGCACTCAAATTATATGTCAAAATTACTGGATTATAGCTCTTTAGGTGAAGAAATCCTCTCTTTCTTTTGTTTGGTTGGTTGGTTGGTTGTTGTTGTCACTTTGAATTTGCATAAATATTTCAATCCAAAACATTTGGGTAAACTACTGAATACCTTTAATTTCCCAATTCATTCTAAACATGTTTGTTGATCCCCTGACCAGATACATTAATGAAGTTTGAATATATGCCTGGCTACTGTTACCAATCATTTTAATGCATAATATGGCTACAAGCAATTTAAATTTTTCATATGAAAAGGATTTGGCTTAGAATTTGAACCTTCAAATGACTACCAACCAAGTTAAGAAGATTTCTTCTTTAGTACAACAGTATAGTTATACAGGTATGTGAAGCTGTGTAAAAAGTACTTAAAACAGGGAGTTAGAGGATAGTTTTTTCAATTGTTATCTTTCCTCTCCAGAGGTGTCAGCTGGAAAGGAAAGGAGATGATGCTGACAGACAATACTTGCAGTGACTTAAGGAAGGAGAAAAAGCAACAGAAATAAATTCATGTAAAAAACACAGCATGATATGAGAGTCTTTATTCAGAGAGCACATAAAGACTTCTCATATTTTTAATATCATCTAGCAGACCTTAGCAAAGTAAAGATTCAGGAAGTAAAGATGAAGGTATGCTGGTTTGGGCTGTGATAGAGTAAATTTTCTTCACAGTGCCTGGTATAGGGCTGTGTTTTAGATTTGTGCTGATCACAGGGTTGATAACAAAGAGATGTTTTTGCTATTATTGAGCAGAGCCAAGGCCTTTCCTGCTTTTCATACTGCCATGCTGGGGAGGGACTGGAAGTGCATGGAGGCTGGGAGGAGACGCAGCCTGGACAGGTAACTCCAGTTGACCAAAGAGATATTCTGTATGACATCATGCTCAGTATATAAAGTGGGGCTAAGAAGGAGGAAGGGGGGGACAGTCAGAGTGAAGGCATTTGTCTTCCCCAGTAACCATTACATGTGATGTAACTACAGGGGCTCTGTTCTCCTGGGAATGGCTGAACACCTGCCTGCCCATGGGAAGCAGTGAATTAATTCCTTGGGTTTTTTTTTGCTTGTGTGCATTGCTTTTGTTTTCCCTATTAAACTGTCTGTATCTCAACCCACAAGTTTTCTACATTTTACCCTTCTGATTCAATTCTGTCCTTGATGCTGCTGGTTGTGGGAGTGAGTAGCTGCATGGTACTTGGCTCCTGTCTGGGATAAAACCATAACAGAAGGTAAAAAGAACACATTGGAACACAGTGGAACACATTGACATTTAAAGATATACAGGATACAAGGGTGCAGAATAATACCTAGAGCACAGACTTTTGGACTTTGATATTTACCATGAATGTATGGCAGAGGAAGAGAGAGTTACAAGTCTAACAGTTCAAGAGCAAATTTTCTGGAATGCAGTGATAGAAAAAGGAGAAAAGAAAAAAAAAGAAAGAAAAAAAAAAAGAAAGGAACACACACAAAAGAAAAGCCCAGTAGAGAAAAGAGAAGACAAGAAGGAAACAAGCATAGGGAGGAAAGATCAAATGACAGAATCATTTGCAGACAGAATGACAGAGGGATGAGAGATAATTGAGCTCCATGCAGACAGAAAACAGCAGATATTTGTGATCATGAAAGAAGAAAATCAAAAGGCATGTTGCCAAAGCATATTCAGGAAATAGAAAGGTTTTGCTATCTGTCAGGTGGTATCTGAGAATAGTTTAGTCAAAACAAAATGTCTCACAGACAGTTTTTCCTCTTACAAAACTTTGGTTCAACTACTAAATATATATTTTACATCAGTACTAATGTCCCTGGCAGATTCCTGTTGAAATGGATGAAAGGAATGAAGTTCATGTATTTAAATACAGTTCTCTAATGGAGAACTATAGTAGAATGGAATATGCATAGAGGCCTACACCATAGATTTTTAGCAATTGAGTGCAGTGAATGCCAGTGAAATCAATTATACAAACATGCAAAAAACCTGCAGAATTTCAGATGGCTGTGCACTGCCTTTTATGGATCTCTGGAAAAAATTGCTGAAGTCATGAGGATTAATATCAATTCATACACAAAAGAACTAGTCTCACATGAAGGAATTTATGTTAGGAATTTTGTGTGGCATGCACAGAAAAGGAACTCAAAAGACAGAGACAGACAAATATCATAGCACCTAGCTTTGGGACTATGTCTTGTTCACAGATGAGAAGAATTCTAAACTAAGATATTATGTTAAATTGAATGAAGTCATGTAGAATCTGATGCTGATTCCCCAGGTCCTTTTGCTTTCATCCTACTTCTCATAACCTTTGTCTCCTGCTGAAGGTAAACATGGTAAGAGTAACCAACTGCTAGTCAAATCCAGCATAGCAAATATAGCCATATTCCTACTATAGAACTTTTTGCTAAAGAAAGTAACAGATTTATTCAAGTTGCCACATAAAACATAACAGTTGATGATGTATTTCCTTCTTTTGAATATCCACTACAAAAAGGAACATAAGAAATATTTGTAAGATGAAAGAGCCACACCTCATCTTTCATTTTAAGATTTAACAACATTGTACGGTTGAATCCATCCAACCAACAAACAAACAAGGTCTCTAACAAAATCTGTTTCTTTTAATATGTGTTAAAATACCCACAGCAAAATTCTTTTGTGGACTATATGGAAGATTGAAATATTTCTGTATTCATAATCCTACAATGAATGCTAATTGAATAATCCTACAATGAATGCTACCATGATTTGTAAATTCTGTTTTTCTTTAGATAATATTGAAGACTTTTATGAATTTGAACAGAAAGATACAGACAGCAGTTTGCAAGGCTTAAGCTTAGTGCACAGAATTTTTCTTTAATGAGACTTCTAATATTGACAAAATATTTACCATCACATTTCTTAGAGCAGTTTACACAGAGAAAGGTATCCAAAAGAATGTACTTCCGCTGAAGGTGACAAGTAATCTAATGACCTTCCTTAGAAAGAAAAGAAAGCCCTTCAAGGATGACTGAACCAGCCTAAGTTAGATATTTTCTAAGCTCTTTCTGAAAGAGGCTTTGTTTCTGTGTTGACTGTAAAGAAAACTCAGTGAGAGAAACAAACCAAGAAAACCAGCCTCTGTGACTAATCTCCTTTGAGTTAAAACATATTGATTCAAAACTTTGTGGTGCAGTGTTTGTTCACTGGTCAAAGCCTGATGTGGGTACCAGAGCAATTCAGCTACAGAATACACATGACTTTGATTAACCATCAAGCTAACAGAGAGAACAATCCCATCCCCTCTAGAGAAGGAGAGGAGAAAACAATTTCTAGAACCTTTAAAATCAGGCAGCTAGTCCCTTCTGTCCTCTAGCTAATAAGCTACTCTCTTGCATCAATCCCTTTTTCTGACTGGAAGCCATTTAAATCTGCCAGCTGGATAACAGGCTTCCCTGTGGCTTCTCATCTTTGGCACCTATTTGTCTTGATGAACAGGGCCAGCTGCACTTCTGGGTCTTTAAAGAACTACGTGGCCTCTTACAGTTGCCCCATGTGTATCATTCCAGTATAATGAAGATGTTTTAACACCTCAGCAGAGGATTCACCTAGTGCAGAAACAACACTCTACTTGCACAGTTTCTCTATAGCTCTCCTTCATGCAGAGTATAACAAGGAGCTTTACCGTAAACTTTCAAACCTGTAGACATTTGGTTCGTTCAAAAAGATAGTTACAACACACCATCTGTTCTCAGTCAAAGCAAAATCTAAACAGAATAAAAATAACTTTAAAATTATCTTTCTGCTCCTTTTGACACCTCTTGAGGTTGAGCACAGAATTAGACCTCCATGTTATTTATATGGCACTCTGAGGCATGCTGGATGCTTTGTAGATCAAATGCAATGACATTTTCTCAAACTATAGAAGATAGTTTAATTTTAAACTCCAAGTTACAAAAACTGAAGAAGGGGAGAAGGAGTGAAGGAGGAAAAATGTTACACTAATATTTAAAAAATTTTAAAAGACCCATGATTTGTAATTTTCCTGTAAGAATTCTGCTCACAACTTTTGTTCTTGTTTATTTTTAACATACTTTCCTCTAGGCTGAAGGTTAAAAAATTGCCCTCTATATTATCTCCATCCATGTTTTTGTGGCATGCTGAATTGGCATTTCTCTCCCTTTTGTTTAATTACCCAAATATAGCTTCACAAAGCAGACCACTCAAAAACCAATTTGTGGCATGCACACAGAGATGTAAAAAGGAAGAAACATGCCATATAGGGAAACATACTGACTGTTTATCTTAGGTTGAGTTTCTTAGCAAATGGCAAGACCAGGTTTATAAGAAATCCATGCTGGAAACACACACAAAGCCATAAAGATTCTGATTGTCCTTTTTCTAATTAGTATTTTCTGTGATAATACTCCTATTGTACATAAAACAAAACAAATATGTACTCATATTTGTTATGAGTACATAACAGATGTACTCATAACAAATGTTACAATGGGCATCATCACCCTACCAGAGCAAAACTGGACAAATGGGACTAGATATGGACTTTTTTCTTAATCTGTTCCAAAAACTTAGAAAATACAGGAAAAAAAATTTGAGTGTAATCCATTACACTCAGCATTCAACAAACTTAGTTGCCAAACTAAAGTAGTCAGCACAAGTCACTGGGCGACCCTTGGTTTTTGTAGTGGAGAAGGTGTGATGATGATGATCAGCTCACTAGCTCTCTCTCTTTGGCAGAAGCTTTTCTACTTTACTGTGTCTTGGTGTACATATCTGGTTGTTTGCTTTCTTCAGAGATCTATAATTTTCATTTGTTCATACCAATTGAGTGTAAGTCTTATGTTTCATGGGCAGAGGTATGCTTTACTTACTGTCATAAACATTATTTCCAAAGCACATTTGACTTATATAGTTTGTAGTATATTTGCATAAAGTTATGAATAATAATATGGATTTCTTGAAGTAATTGAAACAATGGAAGTACCTACTTTCTACTAAGTATTTTTTTCTACTATTAAAATGTTATACTTCTGTACAACAATTGATACCTCAGTGTGTAATCTGCATTCAACATCTCAACATATGCACAGCTAGCATGAACCTACTTGCTAATGTGCTCACATTAGAGCTCACAAGATTTAACATCACATTTGTGTTAATCTTTATACCCACATCAGCTGCTCTTGGCTGGTAATAAGGATCCAGTCCATCAGACTCTTCAAGTGTGCAACAACTCAGCAAAGCAGATTGGTTATGCCAGAATGTCTGCCAGTAAGAAGGACATGACCACCTTGAGGCTCTGGTAGATGTTCTGTGCTGGTAGATATGTACCCCAGTGCCTACTGTTCACTCTGAAATAGTGATCATCACTTTCAGCTCAATCAAATTCCCATTGGGAAAGAAAGTGTAGGACTGCTGCACAATTGCCTTAATGTGTGTGAAAGGCTGTGCGAGTCTGGAGACAGTGTCTTGAGCCGTACATTATATATGACACCTGGCATGCCCGTAGTGTTACGGTGCACATTTACAGCAAGTTATGGAAGACTGGATAGCCAAAAGACCAACCATACATACACGATATAACAATCTTCAATATAACATTTATTTCTAACAACCCAGATTTATATCTTCTGTGTAAATGGAGAGCAGTTGACTCTACATGACAACAAAAAAGCTGTGATACTTGTAAAATGGGAACTCATCAAAAACTTTTTTCAAAAGTAGTTTTACGGACTCTGATGAGAAAGTACCTCTTCAATATTGTTTTCTGCATAGCTTGGTTCAAAATTTCACTTCATATAGTATTCTAGACCTAGACAGAAGCTTCTTCAAGAATTAAACATATCTGAGGAAGTTGTAAAGATTCTATGACAAATATACCAGCAATCCTATAGCATAGACTCATCTTTTACTAAAATATCTTGATATATGCCAAACAAAGAATGTTAAAAGGCAAAAAAAGGTCTTGCTTATGCATTTTCATATAGGCTTAATGTGTAAGACAGTTGGAAAATGTCACTTCCCACTTTTTAATATCTTAAAAATGTTTTTTTCTTCCACATAGCCCCATCCCCTTCACCACCACCACCACCACCCCAGCCCCTGGGAAGGGATTCCAAGTCTTTTACAAAGAACTGAAAACTAAAATACTTTGATCTAGAAATTCCACAGCTGTGTTCTCTGGGACTTTTAGTTTGAAGTTCCTCATGCTTTACTTGCCATTTTATTCCCTTAGTCAGACTACTGTCTATAATCCTTTTATGTATTTTCTCTTCATCGAGTGTAACAGGTGACATGACCTTAATTATATCACAGGAAAGGAAATCTGGTGGAGGAGTAGAATGTACATACTATTACTAATATTAAAGGTTCCCTTCCCCCCCAACATGGCTCTAATTATATTTCACAACTCAGCTGCAGAAAAAAGGAGGAAAAGAGAGAGAGACATTTTCTCCTAGCATAGACTTTACCTTCAAAAAATTAACACTAAAATAAAGAAAGGAGACTCTACCTTTAACTATGAGCTTAAGCTATGAGAACAGAATGTATTCATTTTTTTCTTGTACCTTTCAAAGCATTCCAACTAACAGAAAAATTTAATCTTTCCAGTCTTCTTTCTAACATAGACAGTTTTTGTGAATCTTGAATAGTAAGGTTACAATGCCCTTTGACCATAGAATTATCATAAAATAAGTGACTAATCAGTATTCATTCAACTTTGTTGTACATACCCATTGTTATGATACTATTTGCTGTTTCAGTAGTGATATTCATGCAATGCAATTTACAAGTTATTTATTTCACACACAGTGTTTGCAGCATTACCCAGAACACAATGACTTTAATTGAACTGTTTCCAAACGTCACTGTTTACTAAGGACATGTCAAGAGATAAAGGTGAATGTATGATAGATGAGCAGATATAAAGGTGCTTAATTTCCTGTCAAACTGCACTAAAAAGTCCATATAAGTCTCTTCTACCCACTCACCACTTCTGTCTCAACTTACAGAAATGATAAAGATCTACCTCTTCATTCAAAAACGTATCTGTTCCGTTCACCTTTTTTTTTCCAATTACCTTTTGTTTCTCTTTTTGATATTCACTTTGTTATCAAAAGACAAATATCAATCTTTTGAGGAAAGATCTTGATACGAGTCAAAGATGTTAGAAAATTAAAAGCATTCATTGGGTTAGAAGACACGAATTTATACCAGCTTTATTGCAGTGAGACAAGACAAACCTCATGAAGTTCATCTTTCATATGAACTTAAAAATCTGACATGTAACTTCAAGCACTTTTCTCAGAATAAAGACAAAAGTTACTTGAACTGTAGGCAACATCACCTTAACAGCTGATAGCAATAGATTTTTCAAAGTATTGTAATACCAAAAAAATCAGCTTGCTCTTAAACTGAAAGAAATGCCTCTAGGGAAAGGAAAAATGTCCTTAGTTTTCTGTAGGATTACAGCTGTCTTTTGTACTGGAGAAAAAGGTTTTACTAATTGCAGTTAAATATGGCAATCAAATTGACAATATATTGCTTTCTATGATCTCCTCATGGATAATATTACTGTTTGAATGCATTTGATATTTGAAATTACTCACCATATGAAATTCCAATTTATATCTTCATTGCCATAACTCTCTAGATATATACATATATATCTAGAAATATATGTATATATATATCTAGATATATATATACATACTCCCATAGTGGAGCAAACATTTGCATGGAAATACCTTTAAAAAAATTGTTACATTTCCACTATAAATAAAAATATATTTTTAAACTGAAACCTCCATTAAAAACCACAACCCCCAACACAAGGAGCAGGAGTAATTTCCTCCACATGTTAATCTGTGACATGTTGGTTCAGTTCCTCAGGAGTGAGTCAAGTTCTACAGTTTATCAAGAAAAAATTACATATGTAGGTTTCTATTTCAACATCCAACAGTTATTAAAAACCAGGAAAATGTGTTGTGTTTTTTTATTTTCTGCATGATATTGCTACAGACTGCAAGAAGCTATATAGGCAAACAGTGAAAGTCAGTTCAAGTCTTAAAGAGCTCTCAGTCAAACACTACTCTTCTGTGACAGCAAAAGAAGGTTCTGTCTGTAGCCTTTTAAACCTCAGCTTTGGTCAGATGAGAAAGTAAGCATTAGTCTGTTTTCTGGTGTGGTAAAGTAAGACAAGAGGAGAAATGGAGTGACTTCATAAGGCTGAGGAAAGTTGATGAAATCAGATGAAGTGAGAGCATATAGTGATTTGGGTGTTAATCCTACAGCTTTAACAAAGAGTTTGGTGGTATAAACATAATTCTGTAAATCCATTGTACATAAATGAGTTACTGGGAGTATTTTGTATCTGAAGTTCAAACTGCTTTAGTCAGACAAGAAGCTTGTGTTTGAGAGGTTTCTCTTTCTGACTTAATGAACATAAATTACTCTACATGTAATTGCCATTAAGAATTTTGAAATCACCTTCTATGTGTTTTCTTTAACATTTGCAGAAAAATATTTTTGCTTCAGTCAACACTTCTAGTAGTGTATTCAGCTGACAGAATATCCATAAAAATGAACTAATGGGTGTGAAAACACAGCTTTCAAATTCATTTTAATCTTGAAACTTTCCCTTTCTGAGTACTTGTTTTGAGTGAAACTTTGATCGAAACATTTCAGATTAAATGAAAATTTATTTGCTCTAAGAAAATATTAGTGGCACACAAGGACATACATTTTTGTGGGTTACAGCTTCACATATATGAGCATTGCTACAAATGTGTTTGATCTGTTCACATTATTTTAGGTAAACAATGAAGGAACATTGTGATTTCCAAGTGCTAAAAACTGGAACACTGAACAAATGTATGCTAAAGCATGTCCATTCCTGCATGAGAACAAGGCTTGCAAGTTGCTACTCAAAATTAGTCTTGTGCCCATGGTGTAATATGCATTCTTAGTACAGGTCATATGTGTCCTGTAAACTTGCCAGTATACTCACGGGTGCACATTGTAACAAGTATGGCAACTGAGTGGTTAAATACAGGTCACATATAAATTTTTAATTGGATACAAATGAGGGAAAAAATCCCTCTCTATGTCTAGCTCTTTAGTGTAACTAGAAACACGATTCAGTGGTAAACAAAACTGCAAGAGGAATAGAAAACTTTCAGGCTTTCCAAAATTAGGTTCCTATGAACACCCATTCTTCTTCATACGTAAGAAAGATTATAATTCACAAGCAAAAAAAATATAGTGATTAGTTAGAAAGAAACCAGCCATTAGTAGTACCTTTTGGGAAAAAGTGTGTGGTGTCTTGTATAGATATGGTATTGTGGAATGAGGCCAGGGAAGGTAATGTTCATTCCTATTAAGTTCTGTATTTAAAAGCTGTGGTCTGATGCTTGCCAGCAATCCATACATTTATGTCTAGACCCTGTGAATTTAACTTCTTTGGTTCATGTAGGCATAAATTTAACACCGATATCAAAGGTATTTTACGTCTAAAATATTACATTCTTGCCTAGCATTTTAAGCAATGGTCTTGCTTAAAAGGGATATTTATCACACAATCATAGAATGGTTTGGTTTGGAGGGGACCTTAAAAAGAACATCTTGTTCCAACCCCCCTGTCATGGGCAGAGATGCCTTCCACTAGACCAGGTTGCTCAGACCCCTATCCAAACTGGCCTTGAACACTTCCAGGGATCCACAGCTTCTCTGGGCAACCTGTTTCGGTGTCTCACCACCCTCACAGTAAAGAATTTCTTCATAATATCTAATCTAAACCTATTCTCTCTCAGTTTGAAGCTATTCCCCCTTATCCCATAACTACATGCCCTTATAAAAAGTCCCTTTCCATCTTTCTCATAGGTCTCCTTCAGGTACTGGAAGGCTGCTCTAAAAGCCTTCCCTTCTCCAACTCTCAGCCTGATTTCATAGAAGATGTGGTCCAGCCCTCTGATCATGTTGGTGGCCCTCCTCTGGACTCACTCCATCAGCTCCTTGTCCTTCTCCTGTTGGAGGCCCCAGTGCTGGACACAGCACTACAGGTGGGGTCTCGCCAGAGCAGAGCAGAGGGGCAGAATCACATCCGTCAAGTTGTTGGTCACAGTTCTTTTGATGCAGCCCAGACTTGTTTGGCTTTCTGGGCTGCAAGTGCACATTACTGGGTCATGTTGAGCTTCTTGTCAACCAACACCTCCAAGTCTCTTTCCTCAGGACTTCTTTCAAGCCATTCTTAATTCCCATAATTATATGGGAAACAATTTAGCCTAATACCCTTCTAAGACTATTCATAATGTATTAATTGGAATTGTTATTCAAGACAGCCTGCTTTGAGATTTGCAAAAAGTGAATTTTAATTTAAAATGTGTGGGTGTTACTTTTCTCTGATTGTTTAAATCCCCTATCACATGCCACTGCATAGCATTATTATGGCTTCTTGGTTTCCAGCAGCAACTTGATGCCATCCAATTCTCCAGGAGAATTTTAAATATTTAGAATACTGTCCAAGTATGAACTCATCTAGAACACCAAGAACTACAATTAAACTAATTAAACTCTTGCAATGTGGCATTCCAAATTATTGCAAATAGGTAGAAACCTTTAGCTGAATGACAAAGTCTGTAATACAGTGCATTTCCTTTTGTTAATTGCAGTTTATATTGTCAAGATTTTAATGAGCCAATAAACTTGTTCCCCAGCACTATTCAACAAATTATGTTGTGTTTATAAGTCCATAAATTAGTATATTGAGTAAGAAAAAAGCCATTAAGTTCATTGCATACTTTTCTTCTACATGTATTGCATGCAAATAAGACCAGCTAGAGGAGATTCTGTTGAACAGTTGTATCTGCTGGGGAAAAATTATAATTATTTTTTTCACTTCCACATCTTCTTAAAGTCATATATGTAGGAAAAGTATTGAGACATTAGTTTCCTATTTAGGACTTGAATAAACAGGAGATAATTTTCTAATGGTTAGAAGTAAAAGAATGCAAGAGAAGAACAAGTCAAAGACAATACCAGTCATACGTAGCATCAGTAAAGGATCAGGCCCTTTATCACTCAGCTTTATACTCTGTGTCAAAGTCACCCAATATTTATCTCTGTATCTGTTAATTTTTTCCACTTTAAAATAGTCATCAATACTATCTCACTTGCACCCAATATGTTCACATCTCATAGCTGAACAGGCTTATTGCTATACAGTTTCTGAGTACTTTGAAAGTGTGAACTGACTGTTTAGCAAGACATAAGTGGTGTGCCAAGAGCCTGAAGCATCAGCTCTGAAAGCACAGGCTGCTTCACTGATCGCCTGCAGAGTCCCAGATGCTGGGTTTATGTTACTATGTAGAGCAGCCCTCAGGGTAGCCTCAAGGCCAGCAGAGCTTGCCATCTACCTTGATTGCTTGTTCAGTCATCCCAAAGGTGAGCTCTGGGGCAAACCTGCTGATACTCCTGCATGGAAGTGGGAATTGGTGATATACCCAATCCATCAGCAACAATATTTGCATGTATCCTTTAGCTATTCTATTTGCCATTTCATTGACATCAAATAGGGAAAAAAAGCAAATAGTCTGGAGATTATTCCTTGAAGATGCCCTCAGGTTCTTCCCAAAAGGACTCAAAATGTTTGCTGTCTTAAGGGCAACAGGGACTTTTGGCAGCCTTAGTTTATACTGCAGATAAAAGATATAATAGATGCAAAATGTGTACCTCTTATTAACAGGAAATCTGAAGTCTTCACATTAGGTACGGCATGGAGGTACCCACAGAATAGGTGAGTCTGAAATAATGAAATTATTCCATATAATTTAAAAATGTTATCTTTCTGAAAAGCATGGTCCCATGATGCAAAGACAGTTATTCTCAACTCATTGATGATGCATGTACTCCTGGCCTGACAAAGCACAGTGCATAAGTTAACATCAACCTTTAACTACTGGCAAAACATGGTGAGGGTACTCTAAGCGTACACATTTTATTTCACATTAAGGATAAGGTAGGGGCAGTCATGGATGACTACTGCAGCTCATACAGTTCACTAAAGTGTAGCAACACCTTTTTATTGCCTGCTCAGATGTGAATTCACCACAGCAAGGAACTTGCAGCAGCTGGGCACTCTACTTTTGGTTTTGCCTCTCTGTGCCCTGAAGTGATACCCTTGTAGTTCTTTTTCTTGCTGTCTCCCCCTGTATCTTCTTTCACAAGAGAAAAGCAATGGGACTAGAGTATATTGTTTCCTCTGGAATCAGATGGGGTCAGAAATGCACATAAGCTTGAAACAAAAAAAAAGGGAGCTGAAAGTGCAGTCCATGCAGTTATGCCACTAAAGGTAATAACCAATTAAAAAAGACAATTGATGAAGTTGATCACTGCACTGGTTCCTTTCTTCCCTCCTTTGTCCTACCCTGTGATAAGCATCATGGTAGAAGAGGGTTCTGGATCCAAACAAAGCATAATGCCGGGCCTCAAACCCAATAATTCATAACCAGAATAAGAAGAAACCATATTCTTTAAAGAAAGGTGATTTTGGAGCACTGATCACCACCAATGAGAATGTTCTGTGCTAAGTTTGCAGTATGAGACAATAACATGCTGCTTTTTTTTTTCTCTTTTACTAAATGCTACTATTGTGGCGCATAATATTTCAGCATCTCTAAGGTATCTGACCTAACACAAAATGGCACTTGATTTAAATTCACGATATTCGAAGTTAGGAAGGTATAAATAATATATCTTCAAAATGACTTACTGAAGGATCCAAAGCTTTAAGTGTTGCAAGGGAGCTCTTCATAAGCACTTCTAGTTAAGTGCCCTCTACTATATTCAATAAATCATTTTTATAAATAATCCAGGCAATGCTACTGAAATCATTATGGTTAAACGTACAGATGACAGATTGCAGGTTCAATGGATAATGAGGTTCACCACAGCTACAAAAGTGATTGAAGCTCTTGAAGACATGGTTACTTCCTTTCCATTAGAAAGTACCCTGTTACATTTTATCTGGAAGCATATTAAAGAGACTGTATTTACAAATCTGAATGTTTAGCCTTGAAAAGGAGTGAGTCGAAGTATATGATGATTATGCTAGATGATTGTCTCATATACCCTTTAATGCAATGCTTGGTGAAATTTGCCATGGAAAATCTTACAAAAGTTGAATTATCTTGCTCCATGGTTTCAGTATGTAAGTCTTCTGGTGGAGTACCACGTATTCCTATGATATCCACCATGCAACAAATCATTAGTAAAAATTCAAATTAGTTCTAAAATGATCCAGAGAACTGTGAGAAAGACTTTGCCTGCATAGCTTAATAAACTAATACAGCAATCTATGAGAAAAGAGATGGAAGAAGTTAACTGAATGAAAGAGTGTGGGTGCTTAAATATGGAGCAAAGGAGAAAGGCTTTCAACATTACTAAGAAAGGAATAAAAAGTCAGTAGTTGGAAAGGGATTTTAGAAAATTCAACTCAAGTCAAAAATTCCTAATAGTAATGATACAGCTAATTAGTGAAGATTGTATCTTCAATATTGCTTGAAATCTCTGAAGCAAAACTTGTGACCCTCTGATCCAAGTGTGAGAGGTATTCTTCAGCCCACAAAGCAGAAGCAGTGCTCTTTTCAGCTCTAAAAGGCTGTAAATATGAGCATTGCTTCTCATTCTTCCTCTTCTGCCTCAGTTTACATTCTGAGTGAATTCTCCAAGTACATTTAATTCTTTCATCACCATTTGTAAGGCAAATGGCTTTAATCAAATTTCTTGCTTCATGCCCATTCTGGTTGTGTATTTTGGCTTCTATATTATGAGGGTTTTTATTTGGGTGAGTTTTAATATCATTGAAGGTGTCCTGATTGTAAATGACCAGTCAAACCTCTATTTGGCTCATTTAATTGCCTCTTTGTTGGTCTCACTAATCAGATCTGATTACTTTTACAAGCAATGTCTGTGTCCAAGAAGCAACCAATACTATTTATTTTACTTGTACATAATTTCTTTGTCATCATCACATCACTGAAATCATATCTGCACAGCTGGTGTTAACTGGATCTGTTCTGGTCACTTTTCTGTCTTGTTTTTCTCTGAACCCAGACACCGGTTAATGACCTGAGAATCTCATGTCCCTTTCTGTGGCAAAAGGTGTTCTATTCTCAATGTTTTATACTGCCAGAATCTCTACACACATATTCAGATTTAAAATCCTATTTTCTTTGAACTCAAGGACAGCAATTTATTTCTTCAATTGACCTCATGCAAGTAAAATTCAGAAATATTCTACTAAGGTGTACAGCTAGAAGACATGCATCACATGAGTATAAACACATTAGATGTTCAGACATTTTAACTAGACATGTTTGCAGCTGCACTTGCATTTGCATATGTCCTGACACTTTGCTTATATTTACCACTCAAACATGGTTTCCCTCAAGGTTTAGAGACAACGAGGACTGGCTTTCAAACAAAATTATATGTGTAGCCCTGATACACATATAGTATTAATAAAGGGATTATTTTGCTCTAAAAGAAATTTATTCAGTAGGCAAAGTCCTTAAGCCAGTCCTTAGCTTACTATGTCATTAATATATAATGTGACAGGACCAGTATTCAAATATAAACAAATTAATTATGCATGTTGATGAACTTCTAATTTAGTTACCCTGGATTACAGCAAGGTTAACATAATTACAATGAAGCTATTACAACCGAAATGAAAACAAGATGCATTTTCATGTTGCTGGTTTAGAGACCTGGCTTGAGCAGTATTCAAATGCTGGTGCAGCTTGATTCATTCACAGAAAATGAGTTCGAAGTAACACCATAAAATGTGTTTGCACTCTCTCTGTGCTTCATACATCTGCTTCATGGTTTGTTTTAATAACACACATTTTTATTGTTGAGATGTGTAATAAATATGACATATTTATTTGTGGCCTGCAAGGTATGAGGATGAAGATGGTCTGTATGAACAGAGGAGATGAGATAGCCTGTGTAAGACTAGAACACTGGGGCCCATTTGTCTTCATATATCGCTTGTTTCTGTGTGACAATCAATAGATAATTTACCCCGGGGGCAAGTATTCCTTTATGAACAACAGTCAAGCTTTTATTATAGGATCCATTTCACCTGATTAATTTATTTTCCAGTG
This sequence comes from Dicrurus megarhynchus, assembly GCA_013399195.1. Taxonomy (NCBI): domain Eukaryota; kingdom Metazoa; phylum Chordata; class Aves; order Passeriformes; family Dicruridae; genus Dicrurus; species Dicrurus megarhynchus. Next base: position 3,446,278 of record VXAD01005101.1, on the reverse strand, counting down.
CTAACAGAATTCTATTACTTTGGTAAAATCAGATACATTTGTGGCCTACATTATGTCAAAAGCAGAATTTTTCTTCCTACTAGGACATTAGAGGAAGATGTATGTTAGGAAAAATTTATGAGCCATACTATGAAAATTATTATTTTCTTAACTGGAGTGTTGAAGGTCCTTAATATAAAGCAGACCTGTTGGGACTGCCTCTATGGGGGCTTCCTCTATTGAGAACTCCTCTAGGTCTCTGTGGGGACCACCGCCTGTCCATCCACCTGCAGCCATCCAATGGGTGAAGGAGCCTGGGTCCGAGAGCAGCCCCATGGGCGAAGCCCAAGTTCAAAAACCACTCTCCCTGGAATAACCACTCCTTTATTCCAGACCCTTCTATCCCTTCCACGTTTAGTGATAGGTGCATATTGGTCGTCTCCTCCCTTACTGTACCATAATTGGCCCCATGTCTCAGTGTTCCGTCCTGTACCTTCTACCCCATTCGCTATTGTCCCGGGCACCGCCCCTTTCTTCCCTCCCTTAAAAACCTCTGCACACCCCGATTTCGGGGTCGAGCCGGTGGGATCCGCCCCTGTTAATAAACCTTTTGCGCGGTCCTCGGATTGGCCTCCTCGCAGTTCTTTGCTCCTCGGTGCTATCTGGTCCTGCTACCAGCGCCTCCCTGCCAGGGGAGCGTGCAGACCGCAAGCGGCGGCTCTGGCGGCGGCTTTGACGCTCCGACGCAGGCACGCGCTGATGCGGCGCGTGGCTCGTGACTGAACTGGTCGCGCGGCTGAGCGCCCCAGGGGCCGACGGGGCTTCGGGGGCCGGGACAGCCCCAGCCGACGCGATACAGACCCCCATTTCTGCATAGGGATTTGAGCAAACAGAGCATATTGCATTTGCATGACAAAGTTTTGGTAGAAGGACAGGTTGCATGGGTGGCTTCTGTGACAAGACACCAGAAGCTGTCCCTATCTTGGAAGAAGCTGGTTCCAGCTGTGCAGTTTGCATCCCTCAAGATATTCAAAACCTGAGAGGACAGAGACCTGGGCACCCTGGTGTAGTTGATACTACTCTGAGCAAGGGTGTTGGACTCCATGGTGTCCAAAGGCCCGTTACGACCTCTATGATTTTGAGATCCTGCTAATCAGATACTTAAGAGTGGACTTTTTGAACTGAGCCAAATGAAGCCTTAATGGAGAATGCACGTTCTCTTATTAGCAGCTGAACTACACTAGATTAGGGAATATACCCTGCTGTTTGATCAATCATCTGTGTTTTAAAACTGTTTCTGTGGGAATGAAAGAAATATTTCAAGAATTTTCATCATTTAAATTGCACAGAAAAAAATACTGTAGAGAACAATCTTTCATTGGCAGGCATTGGACTTTGTGACCTACGAAAATATTTCTAAGCTTAATTTTTTATTATATCAACAATAAAATAACACTTGCTCTAGTAATTTGTTATACCATGGAATGAGTCTCTTTAATATTGGAAAACTGTATAAGTAATGAATTTAGCATCTTGTATTAGTATTAGATCTGCATTTATAGTACAGTTGCTGTTACTCCTGTTATGTTTTATATTATAATTTTCTATGAAATTTGGGAGGTGTTAATCAACTGAACAATGCTGGTTTAGTAGACATGAGATAATAAAAGAACAGGTTGATAACAATCATTACTTTAGAACTAATAAAATCTGTTGTGTGTAATTTACCTATAAAATTTAAAGCTTACTGTAATTGGTCTGTCATTTTTTATTACTGCAAAATATGCTCCTATTCTCATTATTAGGGTTGTTTTTGCAAGGCAGTTTGTAGATGCCATAGTTTGGCTCAGTTTGACTTCTCAGCAAAATTATAGATGTCATCTCTAGGAGAAGAAAACCAGAATGGGCCCAATATGCTCTTTGTGCAATGTCTTCGGGAGACACATATTATTAGCAGAGAGGACATTGGCGCAAAGTTTCTTAGCTGTGAAAAAGTCTTTAAGTATATGCAATGAAATTGCCTAAACCTAAGTTGAATTTTTAATATATGGAAGTTGTAAAGCTAGTTCTTGAGGAACATATGACAGATGGTTATGGTAAGATGAGGGTAATGATGTGAAGTAAGGCCTTTGACAAGTCTTGAGTTGTCTTTCATGGCTGAGAGATATTATCATTATGTCCTCTTAGTTTCCATTTTTCTCAATTCCAACTGTGAATTTTGGAAACCACTCTTCCTTTATTTATTATTCCTTTATTTTTTTCCTACTGGATAAAAGAAGTCAGAAGAAGATTCCAGGAGGATAAAGTGAAGGCAAATTATGTGCTGAAGAGGGTGCCACCATAACTAACAAAATAATAAAGGTTTACTGTTAATAACATATCTCTGAGGTCAAGACTCACAGTTGAATTGGGTTACAGACACATCACACTCTGGTCAGTTTAAGATGTAGTAGTGAAGTAAGAAAATAATTGTTGCAGTAAAATGAAAACACAAGGAAGGAAGTCAAATAAATTGCCTTTGGATTCAGAAAAGTGATTAAAAATAAGAAAACAAAATACTATTTTTGTAAGTGTTGCAAATGCTTTTTTTTTCTGTCTTGGGGTTATTAAACTCCACCACTGACTGCTTGCCACAGTTCAGTTATCATCTGACTGGTGACAAAAATGATAAAAAGGTTAAAATATTCCTGTTTTCCTACACAAAAACTGGCTGATAGACCAGGAAAATAAGTGAATGTAATTAGCTGCATGGATCAGATGCTAGATCTCTTATTTTACAAACCAGAAAACTAAGCAATTACCTAGTGTTTTGTGCTTTTAATCCAGTCAGTACAAGATATGTAAGTTTTGAGAACTAGGCATATTTCATATGAGTGTTACTATTGTCACAGAGAACTGATTATAGAATCCTAGAATCGCTTGATTTAGAAAAGACATTTAAGATTATTGAGTCCAGCTGCTACCTAACACTGCCATGTCCACCACTAAACCATGTACGTAAGTGCTTCATTTGCACACCTTTCAAATACCTCCAGGAATGGGGACTCAACCAGTTCCCTGTGCAGCCTGTCCCTGTGCTTGACTGTGTAGACATTTTTTCCTAATATCCAATCTAAACTTCTCAGGATGCAACTTGAGGCCATTTCCTCTTGCTCTGTCTCTTGTTACTTGGGAGAAGACACCAGTCCCCACCTCAGTGTAACCTTCTGCCAGGTAGTTGTAGATAGTGGAAAGGTCCCCTCTGAACCTCCTTCACTTCAGGCAAAACAACCCCATCTCCTTCAGCTGCTCTTCATAAGACTTGTGCTCCAGACTCTTCCCCAGCTCCATTGCCCTTCTGTGGACATGCTCCAACACCTCAATGTCTTTCTGGTAGTGAGGGGCCCAGAACTGGACACAATACTCGAGGTGTGGCCTCACCAGTGCCGAGCACAGGGGGACAATCACTGCCCTGGTCCTGCTGGCCACACTATTGCTGATACAGGCCAGGAGGCCATTGACCTTCTTGGCCACCTGGGCACACACTGGCTCATGTTTAGCCAGCTGTTGTCCAGCTCCCCCAGGTCCTTTTCCACTGAGCAGCTTTCTCTGCCACCAGATTGTAAGCCTGCATGGGGTTGCTCGGACCCAAGTGCAGGACCCGGCACTTCTCCTCGTTGTACTTGACACAATTGGCCTTGGTCCATCGATCCAACCAGTCCAGATCCCTCTGCAGGGCCTTCCTATCCTCCAGCAGATCGACATTCCCACCCAACTTGCTGTCATCTGCAAACTCACCAAGGGTGCACTTGATGCCCTCCTTCAGATCATTGATAAAGATATTAAACAGGACTGGCCCAAATACTGAGCCTTGGGGAACCCCACTAGTGCTTGGACACCAACTGAATATAGCACCATCCACCACCACTCTCTGGCCTGGACATCCAGCCAGTTTTTTATCCAGATAAATTGCAGCAGAATAGTTGTGTATAAATCTGTATAAATCTTATGGTTTTCCTCAGTCCTGAGAAAGAGATGTGTTTTTATTTGACAGCCTCAAAAAGGATAGTTAGAAAACCACAAGATGGATTGGTGTTTTAAGCCTGAGGAGAAGAAAATCAGCAAAGGGAAACAAAAAAGACATAATGAATTTAATGGAATACAAGAAGAAATACCATTTCTTAGAATACAAGAACCTAATAATATAACATCAGGCAAAAGGTTTAAATTGCAGAAAAATAATTGCTTTCTCACGACTCAGAATTTAACAGTGGAATTTCTTCACACAGAAAAAAAAAAAGCTGGAACAAATTTATAAAATTAAAAAGAATTGAGGCAAATTAGACTAATCTATGTATATTTTAAGGGGTTTTTGTCCAGGTATGACCTCAAAGCAATCCCTACGGTGGTGGTTGACAAAAACTAGAAAGTAAAATTGACTTCCTGATGACCTTTCCCTCATGCTTCTACTCCAGGCATGCAAGTATGTTTTGAAGAAAAATACTAGAGGAAACATTTTGAAGAAAATGCCAGAGGAACCAGAGGGTCTTTTTGGTCCAGCAAGGTCTTTGCTAATTGTGTAATGGTCTGGGAATGTAGGAATTTTATTCTTGCCTTCAGATTATGAACTACTTTATTCTATTTTTTACTATAGTTTTTGGATTAGATATAGGTTGCATTTTAACTTTGATTTTTATTTCTAGAATGCTAAATATTTACTAATTATTTAATAGAAATTTTTACTTGTTTATTAAGAGTTTTTACTTTCCCATATAATCACAAGACAATAACAAATATGAAATTTTCTTGTACTATTTTGTACATCACTCTTGTTCCTCCTCAATTTTAGTTCAATTTTGTGTTACACAATTCAGTTGTACTTCAGATATTGGTACCTAATAGTCTTTTTCAGTTTCCATTCTTTTGAGGCTTTAATAGCAAGTATGTAACCGTCTGCTTGAAGCCGAAGTGGCACTACCTCATTATTGTTTATTCAACATGTTATATTGAAAACAGCAAATATAATTTTCTTTTTGGTGAACTTTGCAAGTGAATGTTAAAGACCCAAAGGCCTAGTAACATTCTTACACGAATCAATGATTTGAGGTTACTTTGGAGAAAAAGGTCTTTTCCAACCTAAATAATTCTATCATTCGTTGATTTACAGTAACACCAGTCTTCCTGCCTTCTTGGCTGCTCTCATAAATCTTTTACCCTTATTAAACTACCCCAAATAACATCAAATATTTTCTACATCAGTCGCAGTGAAATGAAATTCTTTCATTATGTGTGTAGAGCTAGGACCACTGCCCTTCTCCCATCCTTTCTACTCTCTCCAGGTACAGATTTTTGGTTTTGGATTTGGTACCATTTCTTTAGGGTACTCTGATGGAAGACCTTGTTAAACCCCTGTAAACATATGCACATTCTAACAATTAGATCTTCATTATTCTCAGACTTTAAGGATGTATTAATACCAACATATTTAGTGTGCCTACGACTGTTCTCTGACACTTGAGCTCAGAAGAAGGGCACAGTTTATGGTTCATATTCCCTGAAACATGTGGCTCCATGCTGAGAAAGGTTTTTGGGGATTGCATTAGCTTTTACATTGTAAACAGGACAGTGACAGCTGGCATGAGTCAGTACCCTGCCATAGAGTATTGTAAGAGTTTGTTGGTAAATAGAATCAAGTTTCACTGCCTAGGAACATTCCTAAAGTAGCCACTGACTTTTTTAGAGTATTGTATTGATTTGAGATGGAAAGTATGCTCTCTATAGAATCTCCATTGATTCTTTTTCCTTTTCCATCTCTCTCTCTGTCTCTCTCTGTCTCTTCTCTCTTTATGTCTCTTCTTTTCTTTCCCCCTGCCAATATGAGAGTTCCAATCTTTACAGTTTGCCTGAAGTTAAATCAGATTTATCAGTTCATTTTCCTAGTTCTCTCCTGAAGTCTTTTAAAATTGATATCCTGTTTGATCCTTTCCATCCTTCTGATTTTAACTGGTAGTTACCAACTTCATATTTGATTACCTTTAATGTTCCTGGCTGAATATCATCTCTTCATGTCAATGTCTTACTAATCTTTTTATTGATTTATCTTAATAATCATTTACTGACACTTTAATTTGAGACGGTTACTTAAAGTGTTCCATCATTAAAAAAATAGAAAATCATTATGGAGACATATTCGGAGAACAAATACACTACACTTTTAGCTATTCTGCTATACCCAGTTCTCCCGTAAGTGTTTCTTTAGCACCTGCATCATTTTTGACCCTCATTAAATCTTTGACCTGACTTCCTGTGCTTAAAAATCCTCTATTAGAAGTTTTAATGATGTTAGTAAGTCACTCCTAAACACTTCATCAAAACTGCAACATTTAGCTCACCGTCATATATTCTCTGTTCTCCTACTTTCTTTATTCAGACCCAAATTTCATCTTTTGAGTAAATGGTGAGGGTTATTTTTCGGTTGTTTGAGGGGTTTTTGTGTATTTTTTTCATTATAATTGGTTTGGGTTGGTTTTTTTTATTTATTTCTAACAATCCCCTACATTTAGCTGTTTATTAGCACCTTTTAGCCTGTTAAATCAGTATTCATAGAGATTTTGCCTCACGTATGGTTTTTATTTTTCCATACTGTTTGAGTGAATTTAGACATTAACTCACTTCAGTTTCTTTCTGAATCTCATTGTAACTATTTTATTTCCATATGTAGCTTTTCTTTCTGAAGGTAAAAATTATAGTGGTAGTTTTCTGTTCCATTTTTGCCATGCAAAGATGTTTAATTCTAATATTTTAAAAAGGCAGTCTATTTAGGTGCTTTGCTGGACACTTTGCACTGGTAAGTAAGGCACTGCAACACCTCAGCTTAAGGAACCCAGCAGGGATATTACACAGGAGTTTAGACTCACAATTCAATGCTTGACTTCTCTTACAACAGATAATGAACTAAGCATCTCAGAAAATAAATGCTAAAGCTCAAAAGATCAAAAAAGGTGATTAAAAAATTCCAAATCAAAGAAAAAGGCTTAACTTCCCGTTTTCTCCTTGCCTGCAGCAGGAATGTGAAGAAGATCTATTGGCCTTTTGAGGTTCCCCTACATTATGTCCTGAATCCAGGGAAAGACGAATATTCTTGGATAGACTTTATCAGCAGCAGCCCTTTGTGCTTAAACTAGTGATAAAGGAAATGGTGTTGTCTGGTATTGTTATCCAAGCAGACTTCTACTTTTGTCCATCTTTATCTTGTGGGATTTCATGTGTATGAAGCCAGCAGAATATCTTCATCATTAAGTTAACATAGTACATTCTACTCTATGTCTCAGAGAGGAGCATGTAAAAAACCACTAGGGCTAGGCAAGCAAGGAAAAGTATGTGTATCTGTAGTGAAGAGAGGCCGCTGTGAGTCAGAGGTTCTGCTTCTTGTTCTATTTATACATTTAGGTGCTGCAAGAGTTAGACCCATATAAAGCACTCTTTTTACAGCTAAAAATTCTCCCTGCTTCTGACCTACTGCAGTGATTTCTGATGTCTTAACTACAGAAACAGGTAACAGTAGCTGTTAACTCCCTTTGAAGCAGCAGCGTGAGAAAAGGAGATGCTTTGAAACAGACTGTTGACAGTAAAAGAATAAAGATTTAAAGAAGACATAATGGTGAGCCCATTCCTCTTTTTTTCTGTCCTCTGCACCCCCACTCCAAACACAGTTCTTTGTGGCCTACCGGCAGAGTGACTTTCCCAGTTCCTATTTTCAGGTTCATCCTTCCAGAGGAACCTGGTTCTTTGCACAGATTCATTACAAGACAGTCTTCTGTTTCACACCATCTTATTCAGTTTTGAGCTGTACACTAAGCTAGTACAATAATTTCATGATCTATATTCTTGGCCCAACCTTCTAGATGCCACTGTGAAATCAGTGTTTGTTTGTAAGTGTAATTAAAACTTTTTTTAAAGGCAAAACCTCTTCTATTCCAGGGAATTTGATTGTTCTTGTCAGTTGCTAGTGTTCTCAAGAAGGCAGCATGTCAAATGGTTACTCTTGCCTTTTCTTGCTTAAACTTCAAGTTGATTATTGATTATGAGCTAATACTTAAATAAGCAAATAAATAATCATGGCTTTCAATTTGGAAATAGCTATTTACTTTGGTAGGTTTCAAATTTAGACATAGTCATCATCATATTGTTTCAAGAAGTCTTGGGGTTAGGGCATAAACTCCATGCAAGATTGTTACTGAACCAGTTCAAGACATCAAGACACCTGGCTGTAGAATAAAACCAAACATTGAGATTGAGCAAAGGAATCTCTGATTTGTTTCAAACCTCTTTTTCCACTATAAAATTTATAAAAACTGAACTTAACATGCTACCATGAAACATGAATCAGAATTCTTTATTAGATGAAGGATGAGGGAATCTTGGAGCTTTAGCATATCAATTAGCTGAATAATGCACTGAGTTTTTTATATATGAACAATTTTTAGGAGTCTTGAGAAACACGAAGTTTGAGCTTGAAGTACACTAAGCATCTCTTAAAATAAAGAGCAAATATACAAGTAATGGAGTGCTCAGTGTGTAAGGTAATAATTTCATGATGCCATTCTGAAGCACAAATTGGTTTGGTTTTTTTTGTTGCTTCCAAATGCTATTAGGAAAAATACTTTTTATTGATGTTTATGAATAGAAACTGACATTTTAAACTAAACCTTAACTCTGCAGATTGTTCTTTGTTAGATTTCTAAATGACTGAAGGAATACAAAAATGTCCTGTAATGAAAGTATTTTACAGTGGTTGAATATCAATGTGCAGTATGCAAAATTCATTATAATGCTAAGCATACTAGGAAATGTGTCAATTTGTAATGCTTATGGCTGATAATGCCATCAGAATAAATTCTGATTTATTGCCACATACACAGTGAGAGAAAGATGACACTTAAATAAAATACGTGTTTTCATATTTCTTTTTACAGGTTTTCTACATTGCAGAAACAAACACTTATAATTAAGAAGGCTGAAAATTAAAATTTAGTGCAATAACCGTGAAAATATTGTCATTCACAGCATACCTGTAAAGTAATACATCTTGTGCAGTATGACTCTCTGGAGAATTTCACCTTATCTTCTTTTGTTCACTCACTTGTATTTCAGACTGCACTCTATTCCAATACTTTATTTAGTACAAGAGCATGGCTACCAACTCCAGCTGTGTTTTGAGAATGACTCAGAGAACTTTAGGATCTTAGATGTTCAAAACAAGTGTCCCTACTGAGTAGCTACCGAGAAAAGCATTAGGCAATTTGACAACATGTTGGAGTGCAAAAAGTTATTATAATTCATATGTGGGGAAGGGGACAAGAAACAACTCTAACAGAAGAGACTCAGCTGCTAAAAGAAAATTCCAAAATGACAGGTCAATGCTACTTTGCTCTGTGGCAGGTAGACATAATTTGTTTCCTTCCCAGAAAGGAAAGGAATGCCTTTGGTACCCTTTACACAAATCAAACTTCAAGTATATCCAGGGTACCTCTATTCATTTGTTATAATAGAAAAGAACCCACAACTTTGACAGTTTAAGAGTTTTCCCATTACTGTCATAACCAAGCTGCATTTTCAAAACTAGCTTCAGTAGTTTTGAAAGATTTTCTTTCTGTACCAAAGCAAAGTTAAAAAAACTGGTCTATACTTTGGGGCTATGTATAGATAATCACATTCACCATCCTAAAGCTGTGATTCCTATCCTTTCCTCCCTGTTTTCAGGTAACAGAACACAAGAATGATTTTTTGAAACTAATTGGGATATGCTTCTACATCATAAAAAAATTTACAGATGAGAATAGCAAGGTTTGACATCATGAAAACAGCTTTATTTTTAAAGAACAATCTAAAGAAGACATCCTCAAGGCTGTACTCAAACTACCAGCTTAGGTTTGAGTTCTGTGTCAAGGTTTTTGACTGTCATTATCCATTTCACCTTAGTTTTTCCTTTCAGGGAAGTTTTCAAAGCTTCTGCTTATGTGCAGAGATGACCTAGCCAGAACAGGAGCTAGTTCCCAGCAGCTAATTCCCAGCTGCTGCTCTCACAATTTAAAGTTAGATATATTTAATAAAGGGTCTCCTCTGAGATGCTTGTCATGCAGAAGTTCCCAAAAGTTCCCAAATACAAGGTTAAGAATTGTTCAAACCCCCTAATTTTGTAGCTGTAGGTCAAAGAGGGTTTTGCTACTTGCTCACCACAATGGGACAGAGCTGACTTCAGCTCTCTAAAGCTGGAGAAATCGCCTCTCTCTCAGTGACACTTTTCCTGTGCTATTCATTACTTTACAAAGACGGATGGAAAGGATCAAGGTAAATGCTAAAAATTTTTACTGAAAACTTTTTTCCTTTTTTTCTCTTTTTTTTTCCAGAAGGGAAGACATAGATGGAAATAGGAGGGGATTCGTATATTAGTGATTAATAACAATTACTAATTAAAGTCAATTTTTAAAATGAAGATAAATCTAAGAAAACACTTCTCTGATGAAACAAGACCCCATCAACACATCATGGAATATAGGGTCCTCCATCATTATGGCCCTAAAGCTGAAAGAATTGGTGAGTTGTTTCTGCCCAAGGAAATGGTTCCTGCAGAGTTGAAGACCTGGCCTAGGATATACTTTGTAAGATATTGCTCATCCTTAGAGCCCTGTTAATAGCTATGATGGGGTCAAAATATTCTGTGTCCTTGTTCTACGGAGAGATGTAAATAACCTCTCTTGAATGAGGGGTATGATGTGCACCACTCTTCCTCAGTCAGGAAGAACAGGAACAAAGGATGTAAATATTTTTGTCTCTCTCAAGGCTGAAAGATACAGAAGCATCCTTAGACACTGAAAACCCAACTACTTGGTGGAAAGTGTGTACTACACGTTATATTTACACTCCTTATCAATCTCTTAAGAAAAAAAAAATTAATGAGAGCTAAAGGGTAAAGCTGGCTGCTCTCAAATCCTCTGTGGCCAGAGAGCAAGTAGTTGTTCACTTTTCAGGCTGCAGCAGTGGTACAGGATTGCTCCTGTAGGTAACAGCTGTCCAAGGGTAGAGAAAGGAGTCTGCATGAGGATTTCTGGTCTAGTAGCTCAGATTGCTTGCCAACACATCTGTGTCAATTCTTGATTATTTCTGGCATACAGTGCCTGGGGGAGAGCTGAGCAGGGAAATCTCATGAAATCTAAAATAACCTTGTTCAAAATAAGTAGGTTGTTTTGTACTGCTTTCTTTAAATCTATAAGAAAATAGATCAGGATATATATATAACCTACATCCTTCTCTAAAATTTAATCTGACTCAGGTATTCTACATCACCAACCCTTCCTCTCAGATATCCAGAAATATTTGTTGTTGTGTGTGCCTGGGGCAGGGACATGCATATATTTTGCTTTGGGCACAGTGAGCTCCTGTGCATGCAGCAAATACCCCTCAGTGTGTTTTTTGGCAAGGGTTAGCACTAGAGGACTATTACTGCTGTCCAGGATTTCGTTTTCCTAGCTGAGAAATGTGGGAGCGAGGCAATATGATTTAACCCATCTGCTCAGAGCAAAGGCAATTATTTTTTTCTCTCCCTCTCAATCCTTCATGGGTGTGGAAAATCTATTAAAGTAAACTCTAGCTTTGCCATTGCCACCTGCCCTTCTCCCACAGGATCCCTGTATTCTTCTATTTCTCTCTTCAATATCAGGGAATTCCAATATATTTGGCCAATTGCACTTGCACTGTTCTCAAGAACACAGAAAAAAAATATCAAAGGTCAAGTGAAGAAGAGGAAGGACTGGATCACAAAAAGTCAGACCTGCCCAGAAGACCAAGTGTTCCCACTATGTGATATTTTTGACAAGATATAGGAGGAGCTGTGCAGGTTTGCAATTTTATTTCAGCAACAGCCACTGTTTTAAAGCATTATCAACCATGTCTGGTAAACACATGTGCTCTGGCAAAATTCAGCCATCACAGCAGCTTCAGCTGTGCACGTTTCCTAGCAAACTGTCTAGTAAACCAAAGTTATTCCTCTGAACAGGAGAAATATTTGTTGACCTGAAGGCATCTGCTTAGAGAAAAACTGTGGTGGCTATTCTGGGAAGTGTGTCTAACAAATGTTAAACTCAAAACATTGGTCTTTTAAACATTTGCAGTATATGGTATAATTTCTTCAGGCTAAAACTATCTAGGTATATAAAGCTAAAATAAAGCCAGTTAAAGCAAGTTAAACTCTAGTCACCTAACTATTGTCCAATTTGCTACTTCTACTAAGATTAGCCACAATAAGACCAGACAAGTCTTGACAAGGCCAAGCAAATCCTTAGGCCTTTATATACCTGTCATGAATGGGTGTTTTATGGTGGCTTAAAGAATCACCATCAAAGGTATTGGCCAAAACAGGTTTAATATCAAAGAGGCAGCATGACAAAGTTCATTGGCAAGACTCCCTCTACTTTTTACTAGATGGTTAAAGCACACCAAGAAAAAGCAAGCAAAAAATCCAAAATCAATCAACTAAAATGCTAAAGTACCTACGTGGAAACTTGAGGAGGGTTGTGGGGGTGGTAGGATGTGACAGGAAGAAAACAACCGGAAAGGGTAATGAAAAAAAGAATTCGGAAGACCCTCCTGTTAATTCACAAGTTTCAGAGTAGATGCTCGTGCTAACTGAGCCAAAATTGTCTCGTTAGGCCTAAGGGCCCAACAGCATTTAACAGCATTTAAACTCAACTGCAGCTAGTACAAGGTTTGGTCCATTAATAACTATGGGAACAGCACAATATGGAGGTACACCATGTTGAACCTTCCACTGTGGGAGTTCATGTCTCTCAGACAGGGTTGGACTTTACAGAAAACACTAGTAGTTGTTAATTCCAGGATTTAATGTATTTACTATAAACTCTGCTAAGCATCACACACACCTTCACTCTCGCAACTTATTTCAAAATAGTCTAAAGCATAGCAGTTGTGTATAAGAGAAATAATTTTAAACATTCTAGATAAATGAATGTGTTCATTTCTATTTTTCTTCAACAAAATCAAATAACAGGGCTGTGAGGCTTAGTTGGCAAATATTTTTGCAAAACAGAAGTGTTGTTTTCATGCATCTAACAGGCTTAGCTAAAGATTGTACACCATTTATAACACCTTAACCGTGAAGCTTGTGTTTTCATGAACTGTGCTAATTTAACATAAATCCTCTGCTGAGCTAATTAGGAAGGTGCATTAATCCCAAATAATTCCATGTTGAGCTCATTTCTTCTTAGATAAAGGGCCTGAATTCCCATTGTTCTGAATCTTTTGAGCTTGTTTAGGTGATAATGGTGGAAATACAGGTAAAAAGATTACACCAGAAGTTGCTGTGATTACTAACACATGTCAAACTGTAGAGCAAGATGCTTCCTCCAAATCCTCAATATATGGACCCAGGTAATGTGTATGTAGTAGATGCTGTGTACACAGCTCTGATTCTATACCTCAAAATGGTGTGGCGGGGGTAGTGATACTCCTGAACAATGCTCTGTGGAAAGCCAAGCCACAAGTTACTTAGTTTGGATCAGAAATATGCAATTTAAGAAACCTCGAATAAAACAATAACCTCTCCCTTCACAGGGAACAAACACTGAAGAAATTCTCTCTAGGATGAAAGAAAACTAGAGCACTTCAGTAATACAACCCTTATTATTATTATTATTATTATTATTATTATTATGTATTTCTATTGTACTAGAACACCTCTGTAATGCCACTAAAAAACCAAGTCAGTGTCAACTGAGTGTTCTACTTAGCATGGTTGTTTTATTAACAGATACTGATATTTCCTCCCAGGGATGACTGAGAAATAAGGAAGGTGGAAACTTCCTGTAAATGCATAATGTCTGAACGTCCTGTCAGGTAATGTTTGTCTAAATGTGAGATGCTCAATTATTTTCTCATACAAAAGTTTCCCAGAGAGCCTAAAAGATACAAAACAGTAGCAGGACATAAATGCTAAGTCATGGCCTGAAAAAAATTATTCCTCTCCCTGAAGAGGAACCCTGATTTTCATGTCAGATTATAAATGGTTTTCCAACCTCATAAGGCTAAATAAAACATAATTCTAACTGAATCAAGCTTTACAAAGTCACTTTCCAGTGTTGTTGATGTGATCACTATTAACTGCTTCCCTCAAAAAGGCCATTTACTATGTAGAAAGACAATTCTTTTGAAAGCTCCCCACCTGGCTCAGGGCCCTTCTGATTGACCTGGGAGTAGTCTATCACAAATGGCTCTGAAAGAAACAGAGGCTTCTGTCTTCGGTATTCGGCTAATCAAGTCAGATTGTCCATAGGGAGAGCCAGTGGAATATCCATTTACTATGGCTCATTCACATGAATTTGTCATCAGTTCAAGTACCAATAGCCAGTGTCCTCAAGACAGTCCCTCCTTTCATAAGCAGTCTCATTCCAGACACCCTCACTGCCTGACCTTCCAAAAATTTCAACTACCTGGAATTCAACTTCTAATTTAGGATTAACAAAGTATCTTGACCTATCCAACTCCAATTGAATATTCTGAGATTAATTTTCCCCTCAGAAAAACAGCATGAAGGCAATATATACCAAAAAGTTTCCTTACACAGAAGGCATAACAAAATGTTTTGATGAATATATGTGCAATCATATTTGTTTGCAAATAAGAACTGTAAGATAGTACTTCTTTGAAGTATGTAGAAAATCCTTTAGTTATTTTTTCTTTTGCTTTCCATTGCTGACATGCCACTGTAAGGTGTAATTGCAAGTGTACAAAGGCGCAGTGCTGCACTTAGGCCATACAGTACTGCCTTAGAGGAGTTCCAAAGCAGTGCATACACCATTTGACCCAGTCACTGGTTGTTAAGTATCTACAGAAACCCAGGGAATGATTATTTACGTACCACTTAGATGTCCACTTCTACAATCAATTTGTATAGGCATCTACTGGAATCAAGTCCTGTGTCTACAGATGAGCAATCCACTGACAAGAACACCTGATAAAATAAAATCCCAGTTCTTCAGCAGTCAGGGTTAAGTTATTTGTCATTACCAGATCATATTTCAAGTTGAGTTTTTAAATCTGCAAAAGCTATGCTACCAGAACCAACATGATAAGTTAGTTAAACTCTTTCTTTGGCATTGTCTTATGCATCCTATTTCTCAATCCATACATTTTTCAGATGTCCTTTTGGAAATCTATGGAAAGTTACCTCAGGAACAATACAAGTGGAGAGAGCTCTATACAGCAAGCTTTAGACAATTGTTCCTAGACAAACAGTTTAAAAACACTGGATTCTGGGGATAGTATTTTAAATTTTGCTTAGAGAGGCTGAGCAAATTTAGGGCAAGAAATGAACATTTATAATCTATTAATCAAAATATTATTAAGTCATGCAGCTTCTTTACTGGTAAGGGGAGAAAAACACCTGTAAATATCGATTGAAGTTTAGTCACTATAATGAGTTTTTGGCACATTTTTCAAAACACCTGCTAGCAATACTGCAGCATCCTTTCCAAGAAAGTAGATTGCTACTAATTCAACTCTGATTTTGTGGATAATATCAGACTGTCAATGGGCTTGAACTCCTTAGAATGCAATAGCTTTGCATTATTGTGTCTAGACTACTTTATAATTTGTTAGAATGGGATAGTTTCTGAAGCAATATCATTATACATGAAGTAAACATGAGGGGTCCTGATGTACAAGTGATCCATGGGACAGTCGTGGTCAGGCCACATATAGCAGTCTTCTTGTTTCGGCATTCAAATTCTGCAGCAACTTGCCATTTCTACGACAATAAGAAACAGTTACAACCCATAACCTGGAAGTTTGACTGTGATCTGATGTTCTCAAGAAAGAACAATCAGTTTCTGCCATGAAATCTAAAAATTCTGTCTTCATACATGTCATTGTCTTCTAGCCAAAGAAACCTTTGTCAAACTGCAAAGAACTCATTCTCTTCCATATGTTTTCAGTAACTTTATTCTTTGTCAACCTTTTGCCAAGTGTTCCTAGAGAAAGCAAATTGAGTAAAGCAAAAAATGTAAATTGCATGTCAGGAATTATTAGGAGAGAAATGAAGTACAAAACATAGAAAATTACTGTGCCATCGAATAAATTTATATTTCACTTGCTACTTAAATCCTGGTTCCCTATCTCAGGGATATAAGGACTGGTTGAAAGGTCAGGTTCAAGAAGGTCTCTGCATTAATCACAAGAATGGGCCTTCTTGCCTCCAAGAAACAACTAAATAAACTAGGACTATCAAGCAATCAAGGGAGATAAGATACAAAGGTCTACAAAGTCAAGGAGGTTATAAGAGTGTGAATCAAATATATTATCAGAAATAAGTAAATAATAATGATGATAGTAATAACAATAATAATGAAAGTCATGATTCCTCCTACAATATCAGCTCCAGAAAGATGACAGTTTAAACTAGTTTAAGGATGGGCTAGATGTGTGTAAGGAAGAGAAATCCAGTGATACACATAAGTGAGGCACGGCTACCAAAATGGCCATGGATTGACAATGCACAAAATCTACCATACATTCTGAGTTTATGTCTCCCATCTTTGAAGTTTTTTAGCTGCAAATACAGGTGAAGTACTTAAATCTTTGACCTAAGCCAATAGAGCTGGTTTTACATGCTCTGTGACTTTTTCTGCCATTTCTTTCTGTGCCTCTGAAGCCTTTCAAATAGTCCTACAACCTCTTTATCTGTTGTCACTATTCTGGTTTTGCTACAGCTTTTCAGAGCAGATGTTTGCAACTGGGAGCTGTCACAGGTATAAGAAGTGGAGATCGTTTACCAGGATGGTGCAGTGGAGAAAAATTTACTGCATTACAATAAGGTTATCATTAAGCTAAAACTAGTTGGATTATAGTTTCATGAAGTTCATGCTCTGCAAATACAGACATTGAAAATCATTCCATAGGTTCATTGTCAGTTATTTGGTTCAAGTACAAGAATCTGTCTATGATGAAAATGAAACAAGTCAGTAAAATATGCTGGTTTATACTGATCAGAACATGATTCACTTCAGCACAGTGGGATTTTGGCCTCATGGTCCTACATAGCCCATTCCTTTGTAGAGGACTATTTCACTAAGTTCTTTTTATTCTTATGGACAACTGATTATTCCATCCAACACTAGTTAATTTCTCTAATCATCTATTTTAGTGTAAAAAAATGTATGCTAACCAGCAAATACACATTATTAACACCATGATTTTTAATAAAATAAGCTTTTTGTAACATAAGGTATTATTGTATATTTTTTCAGTGTCAGTTCCCCTAAGGGGGTATTACTGATTCCTGTCAAAATAATCCATCTAAAAAGAATAGAGATGAAAATAATATAAAACCTTTTTGACCATGGTTGCTTTCAATGTATGTAGAAGGAAAAGGATCCAGAGGCAGCAGTGAAAGAAAATATTAGAGATCGCTGATAAAAATTCACTAGGGAAAACAGTTTTTGAGAAAAACTTATCATACAATGTCTTCTGAATATCTGTGGGCGGTAGATACAGGATACAGTAAAATGGTGAGGGAGCAGTATAGCTCTATCATGTCTTGTTCTCAGAGCAGAGCCCATGACCTGCTATAACTGCCTCCCTTGGGAAGAGAAATCAGCACAGATTGTTCCATATGTGAGTGTGCAACAGAGTTTGCTGTGTAAAGAAATCTGAGCCAGGTGTAGGGCTCCCGGGAAATAGGTCTGCTCCCAGATTCAGAGATCTGCTGTTGCTTGCAGTTTCCCTTCCATGCTCCTGTCAGTAGATGAAATTCTTGATCTAAAAATCTCCTCAGCCCTAAAAAAGATGTCAGACAATGCCTAAATACATCAAGTGGTAAAAAGGCCATAATTCCTAAATTTGAAGAGAGCTGAAAAATACCTACATGTGTTTTTTATCATGACATGGAAGCTGGGTTTTTCAAAAAAACATTACATTTACAAGAGCAGCTGCTTTCACCGTAAAAATGTATATTGTTACATGGCATGCAGGTGGTTTTTATAAGTTTAAGAAACACATTCAACAGACCCGAAAGATGGTACCATTTCAATATCCAGAACACTTTTTTTTGTTTTATCTAGCTGCTGAATCAATGCAATTAAGCCTATATTACTCCAAGGAAATAGGAAATTACAGCTACTATGTTTAAAATAGCATTAAATTAGATGACTGGTTTTTAAAACTTACAAAACATTAGAGAATAAGAAATAAACATACAAATTTCATTTAGAAAAATCCTTCACTTGTAAGTTATATACACTTTGCAAAATATATGTTTCATCAGGTGGCAACACCGGATTTTGGTCATGATTAGTATTTTATATAGCTCAAGGATTTTAACTGAACAGATTCCTTTGCAATACCACGGTCTTCATTTTTCACAAAAAGTAAATAATGCTAAAATTATCTATTTTATATATATTAATATATTATAAACTTTCTATGTTTTTTCTTCAGCGTTTTCTTGAACTGCTTATTCTTTGGCTCTGTAGTGTTTATTCAGTTTAAAAACCATAGCAAAGGTCAAGTAAAGTATATGCACATAGTTACAATAGCATAAAATGGTAAAATAATAATTACCTTCATTTTCAAACCCTTCCTTATTTTATCATCCTTGCCTGTAAGATTTATAAACCTGCCGTTCTAAATCCCCTGTCAATAATGATGGGTGTATTTTTTAAATTACTGAGGAGTCCAAATGTGGTTGTCGATAAGACTAAAGCAGAACTGAGACACTGTAATTTCATGAGCTGTCTTTTTAAGAAATGTTCCAACGTCTTGCTAATAAATGCAGTTTATTCATATTAAAATCAAATGTAACCTTATCACTACAGATATAATTTGCAAAATACTCATCAAGATAATGTCAAATATTTTTTGAAAGGCATTCTACCTTCAAAAAATGTTACTTTCAATGTTCTGTGTTTTCCCTGTGCCTGCTTTTTCTTTTTCCCCAGGTTTTAACTTTCCACTGTTCAAACTAGTGCTTTTTTTAAAAAAAAATTCTCTATTTTCCTAATGAATTTTGTTGAGGAAATCACATCAGAACTGAGAGAATCATGAATGGGAGCTAGAGGAGAGGGAGGAGAAAGAGTTTGAACAGAAACCAAGGACATTTTTTGTTTCAGGTTGAGTTAAGCTGACTGATTTGGGGGGAGGAGAGTGCTTTGTTTTTGTTATTACTCAAGTTATTATGCATGATTGGTGAACAATATTTTATATTGCCTTAAATAATTACTTTGCTTTCTCAGATAATCACTGTGTGTGTAAACACATGCATGTGAATAACTGGGGTTTCTGAGCCCTGAACAAAATTTGAGAGTTTATATTGTTATTAAACATTGCCTGTTCCATTAGTTGAAATGTTTTATTAATATTTTTGTGTTTATATTAATTTTTTAATGAATATATGTACCAGTCTCATTTATTTACTTTTAAATTTGGAGTAGCTGAAGTCAAAAACAAAATGTCTTTCTTTAATGTTTTGACAGAATCACACAATAGGTCAGGTTGGAAGGGACCACAGTGGGTCATCTAGTCCAAACTCCCTGCTCAAGCAGGATCATCCCAGAGCACGTGGCACAGGATTGTGTCCAGGCGGTTCTTGGGTATCTCCAGTGAGGGACAATCCACAGCCTGTCTGTACAATCTGCTCCAGTGTTCAGCCACCCACACAGTAAAGAAGTTCTTCCTTATACTCAAGTGGAATTTCCTGTGCACCACTTTAGTCCATTACCTCTTGTTCTATTGCTTGGAACCACTGAAAAGAGCCTGGTCCATCCTCTTGACACATGTCCTTCAGATACCGACATAAATATCTATATAACTTTACAACAGTGCTTGGGCCTGCAAGACTTAAAGCAGCTTTCTCCTCTAAAGTAGATACTGTGATAAGTTTTATTTAACTCGGAAGTTCTAGGCCTCTTTGGAAATACGTGCTTTCTAGAAAGCATATGTAGACAACAATAACCAGTGAAGCAAATTACTTTTTAGCCAATCTGACTAACTGACCTTGTAACAGTAACAGATGTAACAGTTCCATCCAAGACCACAATTTTGTTTTAGTAACAGGCTGCCTAAAGGTACCTACTCCAACAACCCAAAAAAGTATTATCTTGGGTGCAGAATACCGCCTTACCACTAAGGTGCTAACAAGCAGTTAGTCCCCAGATTGTAGATCGAGAGGTACTTTATGTACCTTTTATTACTGCATAGAAATACTGCTAAGGACTTGAGACTGGATACACACTTCAAAACTCACATTCTTTAATCTTGCTCTTTGAGAGAAACTATTTTTGCTTATTTGTTACACCAGTTGATCCACAAGCTGCCGCATTTTCAGAATGACTGGTAACACAATTTAACAACGTCTTCTCTATTAGCAGTAAAACAGCCCAAAGATTGATTTTTTCTGTAATTGTATTTTTAGCTTTATCCCTTCCAGGTGACTCTTGGCAAGAATCTAGAAACAGCCATTTGAAGATTAAATGTTTCAGCTCCATGAGAAATTATTCTTAATTTGTCCTTCAATCACAGATTTTCTACAGAGACTGCAATTTTACAAGTATTTTTTCATAGCAATCAAGAAGTGGAAAATGTTTGGAAATAACCAGCACCCTTTTTTTTTTTTTTCCAGAGACAGTATTTCAGTAGTCCATGAAAATGCTTATGGAATTCCAGAAGTGTCATTACCCAAAAGCCAAAGCTGGGGGAACATAGTGACATAAATATGACGAAACTGATGTCATTCAATAGCAGTGGAAATTAATTGGACCTGCACAGCCAGTTCAGTCCCCAGCGACAAGAGAGCACAATAATATGAGCCTTCTTAGGATGAGCAAAAAAAAAAAAACTGTTATAAATATTCCAGGAAACATTGGTAGAGAAATAAATGTCATTGCGAAAGCCATTATCTATTTTATACAGAGGAAGAATAGTTGCTATTGAAGTACTATGCAGAAGCTCTACTTACAATTCCTGGCCTTCAGAAAAAGTCATCCTTTATTTATTTTTGTAGCTGTTTCAACTTATAGTCATACCTGTTTGTACTGAACAACTCAGCCTACTGCTCAGTTACTGGGAAAGAATATTTTTATGTTTTTTGAGTAGTTGTTGAAATAAAGAGAAATAATATTTTGACTAAAACATCCAGATTCTGCAACATTGTCTGCTGAAGGTTTCTAAATTGAATGAGTGAAATAGATTCTCTGGGTTGAAAAGGCTTGTAAAATTTAGAACAAAATATTATCAACTCCCACCAGAGCTTTCTAAATTGAGCAATAATAGTCTTGTGAAAGACTCATTAACCAACAGCAAGAATGTCGAAGTTTAGATTATTTCATTTCATAATGCCACAGATCTTATAATAAAAGATTTAATCTTTAGATAAGAACTAATTATAAAGCTCAGAAAAAAAAGCTTACATTTCAGGATGCCATAAAACTGTTCTGCATAATGTATCTGAAAAAACTCCATGAATGTAGATTTGTGGTTGAGATTTCATCTGTTAAAATCTGATACTATACCAGACGACTTGTTTTCTACTGTAAAGCTAGATAAAAAACCAGAATATTGAAACAATTATAATAATCTCCAACTGGAAAGGTACATTTTCGTGATGAATAAATGCTTGGCCTTTATGAACATTATTAAATTTTATTTGTAAAATACATCTGTAAAGTTGGGCTTTAAATAATAGCATCTCATCAACTTCTCGAGAAGTATTCATTCAGACACAACAAGACCTATGTGGATGAGTCTTCTCACAAACTTCCGTTATCATGTGCAACAGGTACAATTTATACTCCTATGTGATTGTGGAAAGTGGGCTTTATAGCACTGAGTTTTGTACTGCAACCTGATGAGAATTTCAAAAGAGATCTGAAATGAATAAAACTTGAAATTTCCCCCAAACTTATCAAATCATACACTGAAACTTCTGCATGAAAACTTGCTAGTCAAGCAAAGAACTGGAAATGCCTGAGAGTGCAACCAGAAATCTGTGGTGTCTTTTCTTTAATTTCCCCACTTTTCCCTTTCTTGATGAAGTCCTGCACACTCATTTTCAAGTTTGGTTTGTTTTTTTTTTAAATAAAGACATATAACTTAGATATATAAATATCTCTAGAATTTCACATACAAAAATAGTTAACCATCATTGAAATAAACATACAACTTTGAATTTTATTTTGAGGAAGCTCCAATTCATCCTAGAGAATTTGAGCTAAATTCAATTTTATGATCACTTCTTTATTGTTCAGAGATTACTTTAAAAATATGCTAATGAGAGAATAAAAACCACAGCAACTATAGGTTTTCAATACAATAAAAAAAGGTTGGAGAGCAGATCCTGACCAAGGATAATATCATAAACAATATCACTTATGTGACTTGTGTGATTTCAGTCAGTTGATTGCAAGCCTCATAGACTGTGACCCTTATGAAGGCTGTGATAATAATGTCACTAAAGGTGGAGGAACTTCCTAGATTAAGTAGAGGAACTATTTTACATGGCTCAGTAACATGAGAAATAGGTATAATGAGATGTAGTTTTTGATGTAGAAGTTTCTCAGCTCATTATAATAGACTGTCAGATGTAAAACAGCATTTGAATGGGTAGAACCATTAGAATAATTCTAGCATAGCTTCTGAGAACAAAATTACTAAATCGTACTTCCAAAAAACCATCAAAGTACAAAAAAAAGGCAAATTGGTGCCAGTAAAAGGAAGAATAGCATACTGCAATGTCAACCACAGACATTCACATGGATCACTTAACAGTGAACTTGTGTTCTAAAACCTACCTATCACTGAAATAATACATCTTGACTAGACTATCCTGTATTGCCAGCAATATATTAGCTCTTAGTTGAAATGGCCATCTTTTTAGACTAAAGACTTGATCAAAAGAATATAATTTTCTCTGTAGTCACTCATGCCTTAAATACATGGAAATATCATGATATTTTTAAGTTTCTTAGTCACCAGTCACTTGGAAATGTAATAGTCCATTGTTTTCTTCATGATTTTCAGGGCAGTAACAAAGCATCACTGGAACTCTGAAAATAAAGTAAGTGTACTACAGTCAAATGATTTGAACAGTGACAAAGTGTTTTTATTGGTAAGTGATAACTCTACTGCTAAGCTTGAGAGACATAATTCTTTTCAAAAATTATTGGGAAATGAGAATATATACGTTTGATTAATAATTCTGTTCATATACTGCATAATACTGAAAAGTAAGCTTTATGTGATCCATAATTTAATCTTGCAGACACAAGTCACTGATCATTATAATCTGTCAAAAAGTTTTAGAATTATAGAAGACATTTCATTTGTTGGATGTGAGTACGTGGAAATTATCAGGCAAGGCCCTATAGGATAGCTCTTGAAGAGACAGAGGTGAAGTTCCCAGTTAAAAGAAGACTTACCACTAGCACAATAGGTCAGTGTCCTAGACTTACTGCAGATATGCTGCTCAGTGACACTGCCTGCTCGGAGCAGTCTCACTTACATGCCCTGAGTGCACCAAGAGTTCTGTCTTCAGATGTAAAAAAGAGTTGCTCTGCAAGCAGCTTTAGATGGATTGAGAAGAAACAGATGTGTTTAATCAAGATGCAAAAATCCAAACTCTTCTTTCTTTAGTCATGTGTGTTTCAACAGCTTCAGGTTAAGGAGGAAGGAAGGGAGAGACAGGAGATATGGGGATAACTGCCTCTTCTGGCTGCAAAAATTTGAAATCATACCCCTTCTGTGAATATTTTATTGTTGCACCCCAAGGTATTCTGAAGACCTTCCTGAAGGTAACTGCACATTGCATGAAGTAGTTCAACACTCACTGGTCCAGGGAATATGAACATGACTGTAGACTTCGTTTAAGAAAATCACTTGGTTCTACATCTGGCCCTGGCTCCATTAAACACTTCAAATAAAAATATAGGTCTTTGGAATGAGGGATGGGATTCAGATTTACCTGTTTACCAGGGAAGTGCTCTGTTGACTATGCAAAACAATGAATGTGATTTTCTTGGCCTGTTGAATCAGTATGCAAATACTACACAGATTTAGCTAAAAAGAGCATGTCAAATTGCTTCAGGTGGAATAAAGAACTGAAAACAGGTGCCCTATATCCTAAGTCAATGTCCTAGCCCTTGAAGTGCTGGTTAGTTAAACTTTCTCCTCCCTAAAAATGACTGCCTGTTCTCTGATTTTGAATAAAAAAATGAATTGTTTGAACCTACCAGAAAGACAATAAAAGAGGTGTGAAAACACTTTATTTTTTTAGTATTCCTTAGTTTCTTAAGGTACTAAGCTATGCAATGGCATTTTTGGCTGCCATTCCTAAAGCTCTTTGTGTATTTCACAAAGAAATTACTGCCTAATCTGGCAGGTGTAAAACTCAGGTGCTGCAGAACTTAGTGCTGTGATGTCTCCATTCCCTTTATGAACTTACAAGTAAAATGGATCTACTTGTATACATGGACAGTACCCTAACCCATCTGGATCTAAAGAGTTGCTGAACCAGATGGGAGACAATCACATTCTCCTGCTCCTCTCAAAGAGGAATCTAATTCCAAGCTCACATGTCCTACATGAAGGGTTATTTACTCAAGCTTTGGATTACCAGGGACTTTATTGGCTTTTGCTGTTGTGTTCTGTTGAAGATCTGTTTAACTGCTTATTTGAATCTCTGCATACTTTAAAAGAAATCAACCCACATTTTTTTACAGTATTGAAGGTTTAATTCTAAAGTTATGGAAAAGTGAAGTAGACAAACTTTCAGAACATAACATTTTGTTCAGCATAAATAAATTGCTAGACCAGTCACCAAATAGGTAATTGTGATACAATTGCCTACCAATTCAGTTAATTAAAAAGTATAAAGAACCATCAGAATAGTTTAAGAAATAACTGTGTCACCCATTTTGCAATATGACATTTTTAAATTGTAAAAAATGGTAAAAATTTGGGGGGAGGAAAACTGAAGGAATAGGAAAGTTAAAAATAAAAGTGAATCTTTAGAGCCTAAAAGAATGTTTTAAGGTGGGTTAAAAGTTGACAGAAGTTAAAAGAACCTGATTCTATAAAATACTGGAGCTTCTTGTGTATTTCTTTATGAAGCTGAACTGGCAGAAATAAGATCAATTATTTCAATAGGGTTTGAATCAGGGCATGGATAATTTTAAAATAAATTATTTGAATGAATTACTCCTGAAATATTTATTTATCATTTATTCCTTTTCTGGAGTGGGCAAGGGAACTTAATATGTATGGTTTCTTTAAAGTTTTGGGATAATATATTCATGAATAATTTTTCCATTATTCACATTCTTCTACCAGTACAGCTTGAAATTTATCATACTGACTGCATAAAGTACTTCTGCACAACTTGTCTGACTTCAAGAGTTAGTAAATGAATGACTTAAATTTCTTTGGAAAAAAATAATCCTGAAGTACAATGGATTTCTACTATGCTTCTGAAAGGAATAAAAAATGAATGGCTTTTTTCTTGAGTGGAAATGACAGCATAAGGGAGAGTAAGATTTTACAGAGCAACAATAAAGAGAATATCCTACAGAATGCTTTTTAAAAGGAAAATTACATAAAATTTCCTTTTGAAACTTCTGAATTCCACTATTCTAGTATAATAAATTGTATTTGTGGTACAAAAAGTAAGTACATGTGGGCTATGGGTCAAATTCGGCTCAGTTCAAGAGAAACTGGATATATCCCCAAGCTAAACTGAGTGGAGGTTAGAACTACATCAATAAAAAAGATTTTGAAAAATTGTTAGTTTTAATAAGCAAGAGTATGAAATGAGTTGAAATACCCAGAATAATTCTTTCTGGCTTTCTTCTTTTTTTGTCTTTTCAAACTGATCAAGAAACTGGGGTGTTTGATATATAAAAATGATTAGCAAGCACAAAGCACATACACCCAGATTAGTAAGTCTTGTGAAGATCATTCAGTCACCATAAACCAAGATACTGAGAGACTCCAGTATTGCAAGTCTGGAGAAAAAACCACATTTTATTAATTGAACTGAAATAGTTTCTGATAATAGCTTCAAAAATGGATTGTTAATAAATAATCCACAAAATAATAGTAATAGAGAAATGCATAGATGACACAATTACTTTTGTTTTTTTGTCTGCATAAGGGTCTGTCACTTGATAAGGTACAAATTTTCAGTTACTGCATTGTATGATGATAAGTCCCGGTGTAATCAGCATTTACCTATTGCTGCCCCTAACAAAGTGCTGACAGCTTTTGGAGAAGCATTTACACTGAACTTTTTTCCACTCCCTTTGTTGTGTCCTGGGAGGTAAGTAGGAAAATCACACATTTGTCTATTTTCTTTATCATTTATATCCTCTTTAGGCAGTTCTACTGTGTCTTTCATACTTCAGGCTACTCCTTGGTATAAACCTTTTGTATAGAGGGGTTGCAGTGTTGTCCATCAGTGGCATTGGACCTGTCACCGAGAATTCCACACAAAACTCTAATTCAAAGCAGAAGCTAGACAGCATATTCTCTGCCAGAAGTCTAGTGTACTAACACAGCCTGCCACAGGACCTAGCATACTTAAGTACATATAGATCCTGTGATCTCTGGATGCAAACATTGGACCTTTTTCCCTTTGTTTGGCCTCATTAGATGAATAATGCTTGGAATACTGTGCACATTTATTCTCATGTTTTTAGAGATCTGTGCTTAAGTAACAGTTTATTGCACTATGTTTGTGCTTTTGAATGATGTTTTAAAGTAAAAATGGTGTTCCTTCTACTAATTTCTTACATTTAAGTTTGGACCTATAAACATTTTAGCCATCTTTCTGCCTATTTTCATAAGGAATGAATCCTGTACTTTTTCTTCTTTTTGGCTTCTGCTTTGAGGCATCATACATCACTTTCATAGCCAGTCACTTTCCATTTATGATTTATCTCATCACAGTAAGCCAATATGATGCACTGAGTTGTCATGTTGGTGTGTGTTGTTATACAAATGTAACCAGATGTGACATAACACAATGCTAAAGGGCAGCTAGAATTACTCCCATTTTCAGACCACGAAATTATTGTCACTGTGAATATCCATTCATGGGGGATGCTTCTGACCTGCAATGAATGCCCACTCTCATGTTTATTCTGTCTTACATAAGGATAAAGAAGACAGAGAAAAATGGAATGACATAAGTATCATCCTCAGGTTATAATTCACCTCCTTATCATTCCATATGATATCACTTTTTCTACCATTTATATTGATCAGAATCTTCCAGTCTAGAAGGAAGTGAACCAGAATAATATGACTGCTGTTTTGCAAATTCCCAAGTGTTAAGAATTATTAAGAACATTAAAAACAAAGAATGAGGAACCAGTCCAGAAGCATGGACCCAAATGACTGGAGCTATGTGACCCTCTGAAGACATCCTGTGGAATTTAAGCATTGTTAAATGGGATGAACTTAATTTCACTTCATTCTGCCCATAAATACTACTGTTAAGAGAGTAATTACAATAATTAAAACATTTTTGTTTCATCAAATTTAATAGGGCCATCTTTAACTGTATGGACCCAGACAGTACTCTGATGGATGCATGGCCAAAAAAACCCCAGAAGAGAAACATAATTGACATTCACCTGTCAGAGACAAAAGAAAGAACACTCTGGTCTTTGAGCATGCACAGAGAACAATCTTTCTTGCTACCACCAAAATTCCTATTACATTTTTGCATGGGGTGGCAGTAACAAAGAATATCCTCCTTGGTGGCTGTCAGCATGTGCCTTTGAACCTCTCCTCCAAGTGGCTGGATGGCACATGTGCAGTGACTGTCAATCTGGTGAGCACTCATGATTCCACTATAGTTTGTAAGGATAAAACAATGCAGAGAACTGATTGAAAGCATTCCTTAGATTCTTGTTTTATGCAGAATCATATGGACCAGGAAGCATGAATGTGTCTTTCCAAACAGACCTGGGAAACCCACACTACTGTTATCTGTGTGCTATCTAGATTGTGGATAAATAATGGAAGAGATTCTTTCATAGTGCATTTTAATATGTTTTCTTGTAAGGTAAGTTCACTAAAAAAGTGTATTCTCTGATTCACAAGCAGAAAGCCAGCATTATTTCATGGCTGTCTGATGAAAAGCCTGCCATAAAATAATAACTTTACCAGCTTGTCACCACATTTATTTGAATAATGGGGTCATTAGGCTGAAGTATAATTTACTGTCTGAGATACGCTTAAATGCATAATGCAATATCTTTCGTGTCTTAACAGAGTGTGTGTATATATGCTAAAAGGAAAACATATTGAGATAGTTTGATAACATTGTCTTCTACCTTTCCAAGACAAATCTTTATTGAAAATCACCTTGAAGGAGTTTCTTTTTTCCTCTAATACTGGAAGTGAAAGTCACACATACTCCTGTCTGGGACTATGTCAGATTGCTCCAAGAGTTCCACTTTGAAAGCTCAAGGCAAATAAACCGCAGCTGAAATCTTGGCATTATTCAAAGAGACGTTTAGGGCATTCTTACTCTCAACATTAAAGCATCTGTCAGGAAAGGTGCTGTCATTTGCCACCTGATCTAATTACTTCTGACAACAGATGTGACTTAACTACAAAATCTCAGCATCTTTAATAAGCTGATCAAATTTCATTAACAAAGCATGAATACTAACAAGATTATAAAATATAGCATAGTTTATGCTCAACATATAAGTAAGAGTGCGATTACATTTAATAGGTGAAAGGGCAGATTAATTGAAGGTAGAAGTTACCTTGTTGCTCATCCATGTATTTAGTTTAATTACCAGGAAAGCATGACAATAACTGTTTATTAACAGTCCATAATTGTATAGCAGCTATGGGGGTTAGGACTCCTAAAATAGTAAAAATCCCCCTAGCTTGTGAGGACTAAATCTATTTGCTTTTCTCTTTCTGCAGAGTTATTTCAGCTTGAATTTAGAATATAGGTCAAAAAGAGCTTTACTAAAGTCTTTATAGAATGTTTCTTCAGGGCACAGGATCTCAGACAGGCAACATTGAGATTTTTTTCTAAACTATGTCAGACTGTAATAGCAGGGTTGGTTGAAGAAAAAGAATGAATGCCCAGAAATAAAAGCATTTATTTACCTACCCATACCGTTTTTAGCTCTATTTCATTAAATAAAACCTTCAGTTGTCCAAGCATTAAAATGCACTTCAACCCCCTCAATTTAAAAAAAAAAAAAGAAAATTAAATAATCCCTTCATAAATCCTTAAAGCTATTACACTGAAAAACTGTTTTTGCAGTAGACATCTTTGATATAGAGCCAATGTACTTTATTTATTGACATCACCATTGAGTGATAAAATTTAATATACGTTTCTGGTTCTAGGCAAAACTCTATGAAAAATCTCACACTACATCCATCCCTTATAAAATTATTAATTTCTTCATTGCTGTTATTCCAAGTGTTTGACCATAGTTTGCTTACTTTAGAATTAAATGCTTTTTAGGAAAAGAACCCATATGTTTCACTCAATCATTAAAATGTTATTATAGGATATGGAGTGATTCAGTCTGTTTTTAAAATAGCTTAATGATATATACTTCTGTATTTCTATACCTGTAAGCCTAATTGTTATGTACAATATACACAATTAAAGCTTTCATTTTAAACTCCCTTAACTATTAACACTGTAATAAACATTTTAGATTAATTGAGAATAAGTATTGTGTGAACTTTTGAGTTATTTTCACTTATATCAACCAGTTATGCTACAGAATTTATCTAAACTTCTTTAATGTCATTAAATTAATGTATTCACCAAAACTGGGTATACAAAAATTAACTCTGTTTAAGAAAATAATTTTTTTTTGAGAAAAATTGGATGTGTAAGGCATATATTGGGCCAAAACTTAAACAAAATACATACTGTGTGATCTTTCTAATTGCCTTAAGGAAACCGCATCCAGAAAATTCTGAGTACCAGCCTCTGAGAATCTCACAGGCACACCCGAATATCTTAAATTTTTCTAATGGTAATGAATTTAATGTGCCTCCTCAACATTTTAAGAAAGGCTTCTTTTGTCCGCTTTGCTTTGTGCATCTGCTCCTTAAAGATTTTTTTTAAAAAACACTGAATATTTAAAAGTGGGGATGTACAAGGATCAGTTCAGGATGAGATCAATGTTTCTGAGTACATATGTGGTGATGAAGGCATCTTATTTGTGCTGCATAAGTCATAGCCATAAATTATAACCAAGCAAATACTTCTATTAGGATGTGAATGCATAACTTCAGATCTGATCCTAATTCTTCTTTAGCAGAAGAGCTAATTTCTCACCACTTCCTAGTCAGTAAATTGAAAGAACAAACATTGGCACAAACTTAAAGAATGATGTGATGACAGCTGCAGAAGCCTATTCTACATTAGGATTGCCTCTGGTAGAATTAAATATAAAATATTTTATCAATATAAATTAATATCAATAAATTAAATAAAATATAAATATTTTATTTATTGGTTTTGGTAAAATTAATTTAGAGAAGTTTGTTTTATATTCTGTGTTAATCTCTCTGAAGAATATAGTGATAATTTTTTCACTAAGAAATGAGTTAAAAGTGATAATTTAAATCCTAGGGATTTTGTGACATTGTAGAGCATGACTAATAGATTTCCTAAATAAAGCCATTAGGGATATGAGACAAAATAATACAGTATAAGAATAAGCTAGTACTTTTGGGGATGTCAACTGCTGTTAATCTGTATTTGCAGCCTCCTAGACTTCAGCTCTATTCTTGCCTTTGTCTTCTTATGCTTAGTCTTGTGTTCACGTAGGAATCAACATCCTGTGGTGAGAAAAGTAACTAAGAGAAGATGGAACTCGTATTCTAATTGATAAGTTCAGAATGAGGAACAGGGGGATAAATTAATACTTTTCCTACATTCATTCAAATATCTGCTTATTACTTTTAAGAACCAAAGTTAAAGCACAAGAACACCTATCCCTTCAGCACACTCACCTAAATGATTTAAAATTTCCTAAATTATTGGGTAGCAATATATGCTATGCTTGAAATTAATCAAAGTGATAAGGATTGAAAGAGTTGCTGCATGTTTCTGTAGACTTCCTGGAAGTGTATCTTCAGCAGCACCTTATTTTTCAATCATGCAAATTGTCCACAGCAAAAGATGAGGATGTTTACCAAGGTGGTTAAGCAATGCTATTCTTTTTATATATAGATTTTGCCACTGGTTTTCATATAAGGCTTGGATTTCCATCATCACTATTTTTTTTTCTGCCATTCTTTTTTCTAGTATTGTTTGTAAATGTGATTTAATACTTTCCCTGACATATGTAGGTACATGTACCATGTACCTAAAATTGCTCAGACCCTAAACAGGTCTTCAATATCCTTCCTTCTTTTGCCTAAGTGCCCTCAATCTGTCAGCCTCCATTTCTGGGTGTGAAGTCTAGTGTCAGGTTTCCTGGTCAGCCTGGGAAGGTGTTTCATTTCTTTCAAAGACCAGTCTAATATTAGCTACAGATAGCACATGAGAGGAAGGGCATATTTAGTGGAGTTTATGTGCACTGATCTTAGAAATCAGAAGTTGAAGGAAATTTTTCAGTTTTCTAAATATAATTGGCTTTGGTTTCATTTCTTTGTTTCTTACTGAACTACTGAAGTACTAAGTACTGAAATAGAAGTACTAAGGTAATAGCATTTTCTTAAGAGGGAGGAGTTCAGTGACTTGCTCTTGCAGACCTTTCACTGTCACTCTTTGGTCTTCACTGACAGGTACAAAAGTTCGTGCATCTCATACAATCTTCATGCAGATATAACTTGAGAAATTCTTAGCTCTATTTGTCAGAGAGTCTCAGTTGACTCTCCATACAGTTTAAAATCACCCAGATCAAGGTATGTAAAAAGACCTGTTTACACAGTGAAGCTGGGACTAGGTTTTCCTCAAAGAATAACTAATGCTGAGTCACAAATGATTTAAAGCAGACAAGTATTTACTGATTGTTAAAACCAGTATCCTGTCTGTCTGAGAGTGAGATCTCTCCTCCACACAACCACAGAGGTATTTATAGAAAAATTTGCCTTGCAATTCCTTGTTATTCCTGTTTCTCATTGTATCAGTATGAAAATTGAATCAGATCAAAAGTCATCTTGTAGTTTATGCACATTGTTCTAAAGTGCCTTTTTCCTTTGTTTGTTTCAGGAACCAATAGTTGATATAATAAACTTGCCAATCAGTCATAGGTATTTTCACTTCTTTCTTTCAGTACAACAGATATCCATGCATTGTTGGTCATGTATCTCATCTGAGAAAAGCAAAATGTTTCTATATTCTTGGGAGACCTGCAGTAGCTTGGAAAATTACTAAGTTGTGTGTGCATCCACTCTACTGTTCTGCTGTGCATATGCAGCAGTAAGTTTTCCTTGTAAAAGTCTCAGCACATAAGATATGCAAAGCATAACCAGTAAAACACAGTTGCACTTGAGGCTAGCAAGGTTTTTGTTTTCTTGAAGGTGCTTTTGACCTCCCTCGTTCAAAAGTTTTCTTCTGTTAAATATGTTGAACAATGTAAGCATGTTTTGTTGCTCCTTATTCCATGTGTGCTCAACTGGTGTTCCTGTTGATATTGACATTTCAGAGATGTCTTGAAATGACAGTTTTTGACTAAAAATTATCCAGGGTTTTCGTTTGCCTTCCATTATCAGGCCTCTTCATTTGAATTTGTCACTATTTACTTTTGTCAGTGATGTCACACAGTGGTAATTGGTGTGAAGGTCTGATTAGCATTCTTATTATTTATGATTACTAGTTTTTATTATTCTTGATATAAATCATAATACTTTCAGAACATTGGCCACTTGGATCAGGCTATGGAAAATATTAATATCACATAACTAACAACAGCAAAGTGCCTCAGAAGAACTTAGGACTAAGTCAAATATGAGACAAATATGAAGTATCTCTGCAAATAGTTTGAGCTATGAAATACACTTTGTGTAAATGAATCTTTATGTGAAAATGGGAAAACAATGCAGAGAAGACATGAGCTTGTGTTCTGGAGAAAATAAGACAGCTAGGACAGCAAATTCCTCTGCTTAATAAAGCTCAGTTTCAGAGATGCTTCTTGAAATTCATCTTAAATTTTACCTCTTCTGGATGGCTCCAGTTCCATTTAACTATATCCCATTTTAGTAAACTGAATTAATTTCTCTACTTGTAATAATTTGTTGCCCCACAATTATAGGAGGGGCCTTGCAAAAAGCAGCTCAACTCCACGGTGAGTTCCTTGCCCAGTTCCAGTGAAAATTCAGGCAGTGCAACTCTTACATCAGTCCTTTGGTTGACAGGGACATGGGTTGTAGGCAGGGAATATTATACCCTCTCAGTTCTCTTGTGTTGGTGTGGTCTTCAAACTTTAAAGTATTTCCGTATTTTACAACTAAGTGGTATGGGGTAAGGTGGCTGATTTAAGAAGATGGTACCATTCCACACAAAAGGAAAGACCAGTGTTTGGGGAGCAACGAAGTCTGCTCAGATTCTCATTGTGTGCCCTGCTACTTCCTCTATCTTTTAATATTTCTTCCCCTAAGTTTTGTGTTTAAGCTCGTGTTTTATTTTGTTTGTGCATTTATAAAATACTTTATCTGGATGTATGAAAACCCCAAAACTATTCCAACAACTACAAAAATTAAATATAATTATTAAGCTAACAAAATGATAATGCTAAAATTTGGGCATGCGTATAGGTGAAATACCTTGCCATGAACAGAAGACTTCAAAAAGAGATACAAGAACCATCCTGTAAAAGTATAATCTGTCTCACATTTCTTTCCTTATGTGTTTTTTCTTTATTGTTTTATTTTGTTTTCATAAAACAGTTGTGTTTCCATAAGAAATCAATTTTAATTGTCTTTTTGAAGAGGAAGAGGGAGGGATTATGACAGATTATTTTCTCCTGAAAACATGGCTTTTCTTATTAAGGTTCTAAACAGTTCACAAAACATCTAAAAGTTTCTGAGACATTCTAATTTATCTGGTTTTCCTTAGTATTATTGCTTACCTGTGATTTTTATCAAGATTTCTATACTTTTTCGGTATAAGCCAGCTTTATGCTTCTAGCTGAGAATCTATGATTTAACAGGACATCAGTAGGAAAAATATGGGATATATCAAGTCGTTATACTAAACCCTGCCCTTGAATAAAATTATATCTACATCTCAGAAATAAGTTCAATAAAGTAGGGTTGTAATAAATAGGAAGTGCCTTTGCAAATGAAAAGTTTGTTCCTAACTGTCAAATATATTTCATTTTTAAGTCAACATCAAATAATCAGTGTTCCAAGAAAATAATATCTTTATGCACCATATCTATATTAAAAAACTACAGAGCCACCAATTATGGAAACCAATTTATTGATGTTGTTTCAGTGGTTAAATATAAATATGGCCATTTTCTAACAGGAAAAATTATATGGCTATATTAAACTTTTGTATTTCCCTCTAATAAGAAATATACATAACAGCTGCAGTATTATCTTTAAGAAGTAAACACCAGCACATTTACCATGGGGTTTAGTGATTTTTTACAATAACTGAGAGTTGTCATTCTCTGGTAACTCCAGATTTACCATTTGAAGTTGATATTACAACTCTGATTTTGTTATCTGTGCTGTAGAAAAAGCTGGCCAACTTTTCAAAGAAAGTCACTACTTCAACAGTTATCAAGAAAGAACTAAAACTAGAGTGTGTCACTGGGCTTAGCAATTCACTTTGTGTCTTCTTTTTCTGTCACTCGTTACTGGTATCCAGCCATGTGCCACTAAGAAAAATAAGTGATAAGAAAAACACTGCTACAAGTATTATCCAAATAGTATTAAGCACCAGGCTTAGCAGGCCTTGAAGCTAATTTCATCTCAGCATGAGAAAAGTTTATCTCACACTTGTCATACTGGAGTTCAAAGAGACTGAAAAAGAGACCTGGATCTCTGCATGCCTGGGAGTCCTCAAACTGCCAACCTGATGTGGCACTGAAAAGGCTGGCCAAATGGCCATACTTTAAGAAATTAAACTGAGGATTTCTGAAGTTAATTCATGTCTATTTGAAATATAGTTTTCTGTTAATATTGAAGATATATATTCAGTATGTTCAGTGCCATTAATATCAGAGTCCCTGACTTTCCATTCCCTAGGTATCGTTCATATCTTCTGCTGTGCTCACAGCATGCCTTACGCTTTTATTTTAAACAGTGATTCCATTTCCTGGTACATGCTGTAGCTTCTGGGAAGCCATTCATAATTAGAGCAGTTTAATACCCAGAATGAATATTTATAGTATAAATTATTTGATGCATAATCTTAGTCATAAAATTATTTTCTTCATGCATTTTTGACTAGCTTTTGTGACAGAAGCACAAAAATGTTCATGAAATACAATGTGCATGTTACAACCAGCATGTTACACTGAGCTGTACATTTCTCAGAGACATGGTCACGAGCAATTGCTTTAGGTGACCCTGCTTGAGCAAGGAATTTGGACCAGATGACCTCCAGCAATCTCTTCCAACCCCAAACACTCAATAAACTAAATTCCATGGACTAAATATTATCATGAACAGTCTAAGTAAAATACCTTTCTGTTCATTTGTTGACTGAATTTCACAACCAGTACATAAAATAGAAAAAGAACTATATAGCAATATAATTGCAAGAAACAATGTTTCAAAGAAAAACAGGAAATTACTCTATGCCATAAATCAGACAGTTTTTATTTCTAACAGAGATATGCTATTTTCACTCATAGTGAAAAAAATTGTTTTATTAAGCAAGATTTTCCGAGAGACAACAAGGACCACAATATTTCAACACTATTTTTATGTTGGTATTACATTCATATTAATTATTCATATATTTCAGTTTTTTCATTTATTGGATATGTGTGAAATGGTCTACCTGGCTCACCATCATCAATTTGAGCTATTAATGCTTCTTCCTTCTTTTAACTTCTTTCTAAAACATACTGGGGTTTTTTATTCCTTTAAGTGAAGTATTCCATTTTGGCATCTAATTCAAAATGGTCATATTGTTTTTTCTGTTCTGTTTGCTTCTTTCTGATGGAGTACTTCATACAATGTCATTTAGCATTTCAAATATATACTTATAGTCATTAGTTGCCTTGGTGATGAATGTGTTGTGTACCTGAGGGACAATTGTGTGTACTTTGCTGATGTATTGATGTAGATTATGATTTGACAGGAACATTCTATGTATCAGAACTTTACTGGAAGAAAATGCCAATAATGAATTTTAATAGAATAATTAAAAATATAATTCATAAGAAATTTCTTTTAAGTTTGTATTACACATGAGTTTGTCCCAGACAATTCATTAAAAAGTCCACTACAGTTTTGTAATGGAAGTCTGCATCTTTAGGTCATCTTAAAGATTCTTTAACACACCTTAGCAAGATAAGCTCACTGTGAAGAAGAAGGCACAAATACATTGATCAGAACAAAACTAAGATATACTGCAGAAGCCCCAGAAGTTTGAAACACAAATAGTTAGCTATAATGCTATTATCAAGCTCCTTAACAAGGAACTAGGTAAAGGTGGCTAACCCATCTACTGTGCATATGCCAAAGAAAAATCCCTAAGCCATTCTCAGGTCTCTGACACATAGTCCAGACCTCTGAGTTGCCATTTCAAAGTAGAGTGAAAATAATCAGGTGGGTAAGGCATTTCAGGCATGCCCTTCTATGTGGCATTTCTCTCTGGACTAGCTGCTCAACATATGTTTTTAAGTGACTTTTATGAACTGTTAAATTCCAGTTTCCAAACAGAGGAGGGACCTAACTGTCTGCTCTGCATTCTGTGTCAGGTCCAAAGTAGTTTAAACACTGTATTGAAACACTCTTAATCTTTCCTATAATAAAATTTATATTTTTATTATCATAAGTATTTTTTCAGATCTCAGCTGCTATTTATTATTCAATAACAGCACCCTATAAATAAACACCCCCATTTCTTTAATGGCCATATTGTGATCTCCATGTTCATATCAGGAAACAGTGATTTTCATGACCATGAAATTACATGCTTTCAGCCTGGACCTGAAAGAGAAGTACGATAACAAAATCCTAGACTTTTCAACCAGAATTCAGTATATCTACCTTTAAAAGAATTGCCTGGGGACATGCTTCTGTATTGAAGATACTTTGTTCTCAAGAAACTTTAGATTTTATAGTGTTAGTTCTGATAATACTAAAAGACATATGAGGTATCTTTCATGAGCTGACAGAGCCATTGTGCAGAGGTTTAGCCAGAGCTCATCTCTGATGGGTCAGGTCAAGCATACTCACCACAGCATCACTCTCCGTGTTTTGTGGCCCTGTTCTGGAAATTCCTTTAATGTCATGTCCAACCAATTTTTTCATTTTCTTAAATAATTCACTAAGTTTCTGCTGCATTTTCATTAAACTCTCAACTCCTGCCTACTATCAGCGTGCTCGACCTTTTAATTCTTCTTGTAAATTAGGTCTCAGATGAGCAGCTCATGTTCTAGCCCATTAACTGCCACAAGAGTCACAAGACTGAGCAATTCCTTACAATGAACTTAAGACTAATCAGGATCACAGAAATG
Organism: Dicrurus megarhynchus; assembly: GCA_013399195.1. Lineage (NCBI taxonomy): Eukaryota > Metazoa > Chordata > Aves > Passeriformes > Dicruridae > Dicrurus > Dicrurus megarhynchus. The sequence goes on along the minus strand of VXAD01005101.1, from coordinate 3,408,611 downwards.
GCAACATCGGTACTGCCACTCTCTCAGCTTTGTACTTTCTTAGGCAGTGACTGTTGCAGTTATTTCTGGCAATTCGGGAAATTATGATGGCATTTTTTTCCTTTGTTTACACAAAAACTTGGTTTATTGCCTTTTTGTTTTCTTTGTTTTGTAATATTTCTTCCTCACATCTTATGTATAAACTAATGCTGAATATTACTTTTTCCTGGATAAATCAGCAGCTTATGTGCAAATTGAACTATAATGCTCTTGCTTCAGAATCCCATGATAGGGGGAACTATAGCCTGCTAATGAGCACTGAGGGACCATTTGTAGCCTCCCAAGAAATTCAGAGCACTGTACTGTTTAAACTTGTGACTATTATCTTCATAAAGGGTTATGAGCTGTTGCAAGTATTGTGGCAAATTAAATCTTAAAATAACCTCTTTAAAATCACTGACTTTACTCAATGGATGCATGTAGTCTATTGTGTATGATTGAGGTGATTCCCCACTTAAAAAGAACATTTTACTGTAATTTGTTTGAATTTCATTGAATTCACAGCACAAATATGCAAGAATTTTCTCCACGTTTACATACTCTGGGATTGCTCATACTCTATGAATAATATAGGGCATAGTGCACAGATACATTAGAAATACTATGATCTGTTTTTTTTAGTTATTCATATCTCAAAAAGCCTTTTTTACTCAGTTCAAATTTTCTCTATGGCTTTGTTTAGCAAGAGTTTAACCCAGAAAAATTGCTGACTGCCATGATGTAACCTTTTAATTTTATAAAATACAATTTTTGACAGTGACATCTGCCAACTTGGAAGTTGCTACATGAGTGTACTCTATAGCTTCATCCCCTATCTTTATCAACATGTTCATACATGCTGCTATGTGTGCTGTTAGCCTTGTCTTTAATTCAATTTACTATTTAGATCAAAATAAAATGCATTCAGAAATATTTATCCATTTTCCTTTTGATATACTATTTATGTATAAAGGAACAGTAATCATTGTCTATCAGTACCTGTTCTGGGGTTTGTGACACATATACCTGGGATAGATTTCCTTGCAGGAAATATTAAAACATTTATGCTTTGTGCTGTCAATGTCCTGGATTAGGAAATTTTGCTAAAATTACACATGCATAATGACTAGAGTGTAAAGCAGGAAATATAAAGTCATGAGTGCAGTTATCTCATGATCTTTTTAAGTAACTTCCTTGCAAGAGTCCTTCCTTGCTTATGCAGTGAGTGTTTCTGTGAAAGCAAGAGACCTATCTAGTAATTGAGTTCAGCAATTATTATTCCTGTGGTCAGTATTTCTTCTTCTGAAAAATAAGTCTAAAAATGAGAAAACTCACCCTCAAGCCAGGCTGCCTTTGAGATGTGCCTCACAGGGACATCACACACTCTGCTCAGGGGAGGAGAGCAGGCACATTGCATGACATCCATAACCCAGGCAGTGCAGGACTAGCATCTGGGGGAGCAGGCACGGCCATTACTGTGGAACCAGGCCTCCACCAGGACCTCTCCTGTTGCTTGGTATTTGTTCAGGGCCACCTCCCTACCAGTGCAGTGGCTTTGCTGCACTGTTGCTGCCACTGCCTGCCATGCTGAGGCTCCTGACACATGTTGTTTGTCCATTCTGTGGGTTGACTGTGGGTTGAATGCACAATCTGTTCCCTTGAAAACTGGAGTAGAAAATGATAAGTGGGCCACTTTCTCATTTTCTAAATGATAATAGCTTATTTATGTGCATTTGTACACAATAAAAGGGAAGGTAGAAAATTAATGCAGACTTTCCCTTCAACATAATGTATAAGAGCATTCCACTGATTTCTTCCTTTTCTATTGTTTTCCTGTCTATGAGTTAGGAAAATCAGATGAAGAAGAACGATGGCCCTATTTGTGCTCAGGAGAAAAAAATGAGTTTTCTCTTGCTTTCTGTTAAATGCACTGACTCTCGGTTTTAGAATACAAAGTGAAACTAATCACCTCACTTGAAAGAAGGTACTGGTGGAAGCCAGCCATACTAACACAGCAGTATACTTCCTTCCCTGGCTGCATACCCAAAGCCACCAAAGCTCTTTTTGCCTGCCAGGATAGTTCTGGAGGAAGTGAAGGGTCGGTGCAGATCAGTCTTAGTACTGAAAAAGATTGGCCCCTTATGCATTTTCCAAATTTACTCAGAAATTGAGAGAATAGGCAGTTACATAATCATGCAACATGCTCCTAAAGCTATAGCTCTTTAACAAAAAATTGCATGTATTTCTGCTTATGGATTATGAAAAACTTGAATAATTTAATTTCCTTACCAGAGCCTCAACAGTTCTGGTAATTAACCTCATTCTTAACTGAGGCTAGCAGTGAAGTTTTAACACTCCCTTTGCCTCTCTTCTTTGCACAAGTTAAGAATATCACCCACAGCATAGGTAATTATATCCTTCAGTGTTTCACTTATCATTTTGCATTCTGGATTTTTAGTAAAGAGAATTGAAATTAATTGCTTTAAGAATTTCATAATTAAAATATTCTATTTAGCTTGTGGAGTGTTAGATGATAAAGGAAATCTTATTAAAAATTATTTTAACAAGTAAGTATTATTTCAATATCTATTTTTACTGCAAAATAGAGTTTTTAGCCCCAGGCACAAATAAATTCAGTAGGATTTTTTCAATTATATCCTGTGATTTCAGATCATCTGCCAAACCTGATGCTACAAATCTATCCCCAGTTTCAGAGCCTCCTTCCAGTTACCTGTCTGTTTCATGATCTAAACTTCAAACTGACCTGGGTACTCCATTACAATACATCGGGTTTAGCTCTGTTCCAGGAATAGGGATAATTATACTAAGAAGTTTTAAAGATAAACAAGGAAGACTGTCTCTTTTTCTGACACAAATAATTCTGTATTCATAACAGAAAGGAATAAAAAAAAAAAAATGCAATGGTCAAAATTTCACACTTTATGTAAGAATATTTTATGATTTTTTTTGTTAAATGCAAGTAAACATTTAGTTAAAATAATTCAACTCTACCTGAAAATTAGTATTTAAAAGCTTTTTTAGCTAAAATAAATTTTAAAGGAATTTTTAGCTTTATGTTGTATTAATGCTTCCTGAATACCTTACTCTCCTCTAGCTAATTTTCTTTTTAAAATATAGAATAAGAGATTCATAATTAGGGCTGATGATACTCCTACAAAAATCCTGTGATAGCTGTTTTGTACCATTTGCTTTTTCCTCGTTTCTATCAACTGCACCTGTAGAGAAAATATGCAATTCTTCAAGGTCTAGAGTGGCAAAATCCTGCAAATGAGAAAGGACCTGCTCTGGTACAGCCTTTTCGAAGAGTTTTAGAGAATTGTGAGAAAGCGCATCATATTTTAGCTCTGTTAAGAACATATTGAATTTTCATTTACTTAGCAAAGTTAAAATGCGCTCATGCAGTCTTTCCTCACAACTGGGATCCCCAATGTTGCAGTGCATAATTTAATTTATTCTTAGTCCTGCAGCATCTTCAAGCTCAGTCTGCGCTCACACAAGTATGCAACCCACACAAGTATGAAATTAAATTGGCGTTCATGAGAATTTTTTATTCAACTATTTTTAATTAAATAAGACTAAAATATTCAGCCACTTTTTTGAAATTTTTTTTGAAGATGACTTTTTCTGTTTTCTTTCTTAAGGTGTTATACCAAATAGAAATAGTAATATAGGTTATATAGACGCACATTATATTTTTATTTACTGTTTTAGTAGAAAGAACATACTTGGCTGATTTAAAATTTTCACCTTGAGATTAGTTTTGAAGACCTTTTTTTCCTACTCGCAGTTTCCCATGAGAATACCAGTTTCAACAAGAAATCTTTCTATGCAAAAAAAATCCAGTAAGATTTTCATAATTCTTTACTGAAAAATAGGGATAAGCAGCTTACTGTGGTTGAGTAGGGTCTTTTTGCCAGTATTGCTCTTTTAAGTAGCAAGAAGGAAAGTGCAGACTAAACTACACCAACTTTTTAATTCTTGCTTGTGAGACATTTTTCAGTCCCTGCAGAGATGTTTTTTCGTTATAAAATAAGTAAAATGGAAGAGTTAACTTCCACAGTATTGAGAGGCTTTGATTGTATTATCTGCTGACAGGAGGATAATATTTTTAAGTAACATAAAATCATCTCACTGATTGACAGGACACATATACAATAAAGTAAAATGTAAGAAAAATTCGAAGTAATTGCTTGAAATGAAATTACATTCAACCAAGCTAAGAGGATAAAAGATACAGTCACAACTAGAAGGCTAAAAAGCAAATATATAGCAAAGTGTTATGGAACATATTTTAATGTGATTTTTTTTTCATCCTCTTCAGTCTTTTTATTTACAGTATCAGAGCTATGCCTAAGACTTTCTTCCCCAGCAGAAAAGGAATACAAGTATTTTAGTTTATGTCAGTTTGTCTCACTTTGTCCTTACAGGAGGCAATGGGTACTAATTACATGACCAATAGTTTACAATCTGTGTTTCAGAAAGAGATTTAGTTTCAATATAGTTCTGAAAGACAGGTACTGTGTTCATAAGCATATCAGATCCACAAAACTAGGAGGCTTCTTTGAAATTATATTGTGCGGGAATAATTTTGATTTTCCTATTTTCCTTCTATTTTTTTCAGTGTCTAAAACTGAAATCTGGAAAGATATTTGTAAAGGAAAGCAAAACTAAAACATTATTATGGTCACAAATCTGTAGGTCATAAACAAAATGTCAGGTGTCGTCAGACTAATGAGAACTGCAAGAGTTGAAAGTTCTGATCTGAAGCAGTCAAAGGACTAATATATTTTGTCATTTTAATCAAGAAAATCTCCCTCTGTGAACTGGATGCCTAAGAAGGCTGCCTTCAGTCACTGTTGTGCAGTAATCCAAAGGCCATTTACATCTGCCTCTGCTCAAAAAATGCTGAAGCTGCATTTCCTATTCACAGCACAGAAGTTTACACTCAGGATGATCATCTCAGCAGACTGAGCACAGCGCAGGCTGCAGCATCTTAGGAATGATGGTATCTGTGCTTTTCCTTAGTTCTTCTTGCTCTCTGCACATACTTCAGTTCACAGACCAGGACTGAATTCATGCAAGGGGATTTGTGAAGGTAATTTCACAAACAACATAGGAATAAGGATTTTTTAGGGGAACACTTTTGTTTACTGAGAATCATATGACTTGTATGTCTTCTTTGTCGATCTTTTGACCTCATTTACTATAACAGATGATGCTATACATTGACACAGTAAAATGGAATATGCAGATTAGATTCACAAACAGTTTTGTATGGAGAAATTACTTTGTACAGTACTGTGAAGAGATATTGACTTAGGCCATGAATGCTTTGTGACTGAATGACTACAGAGGCCCACACCAACTTATTGCTTTAAAGGAATTTTTCAGCTTCTAGTTTTGAAGCTGGCTAAAATAAACCCCCAGACCAGTGGAGACAAAAATGAAGAGTATAGCCTTAAGCAGGGAGAATATTTTCAATGTTTTTGTAATACCCAGCTGAACAGAAGATAGTCAGTACAAGCTAGCAGTTGGGTTTTTGTTCCAATGCAGATGATTCCCTAATCAAGAAAAAGGAGAATTCCTTGCCTTTAGTGTCTGAGAGACTCTGACCCTGAGGAAGTCACAAAACTTGAAATTACTACTCTTACTTGTCCTAGGTAAATCATACTTCCACCTGTTCAGTTGCTTTTGGAAAGGACAAGAATGTCTAGGAACTGTAGAAACGTCCCAACCCATTCTCATAAATTAATATAAACAGTTTGGTAAAGAGCACATATTGGCAGCTCCCATTAGGTCACTGAAACTTTGCTGGTGTTTTCAGAATTTAAGTTTCAAGAAAACTGTTGGTTAAAAGAAAGCAGCATTAGTGGTATTGTTTGTGTGACATTTCCTGGCCATGAATGGAGAATTGGGATTAAAATTGTTCCCATACTTTGTCACCTTTAAAATAAATGGGAACATTTCAACAAATTGATTTGGGGTTGCCAATAATCCTTTGTAGTCCATTCTATTTTTACAGCAATATGTGTTTGAGGAAGATCTTTTCAGCACAGGTTTTGTTCTGACTTTATCCTCCCCGATCCTTCCATACACTGTATTGATCTGCATGGCTGCTGCAGCCTCTGCTTTGCACTGCTGTTCTTATGCATCTTCTCACCTTAGCATATGTTTTCGACACTACTTCAAATTAGTTTATCTCCTGCATTTTACCTTGTATGCAAAAAGTTACCATTTACCTTATGATTAGTTTTGGACACATTGTTCTGGGAAATACATTGGCTCCAAATAAATAACTGACAGTTTTCTTACTCTAGAATCTGCATTTCCTTATTTACCATCTTACTTTAAGGTATTTTCAGAAGCCAGTGATTTTTTCATATATCCTCTTGCTTCACAGAGCATTTGGCACAACTGGATGCAAAAAAGGAAATCTATTTGACTTCTGAAGTTTCCAAAGAAAATTCTATATTACTTTTTATTTTATGTAAGGAGAGCTTACAGGGGTTTTTTGGGAATTATTTTTTGTGTCTGAGCTCTTGAAAATTGTTGCTATCTTTATTGTTGTTTTTCATAAAAGATCCTGGGTTTTCTGCTTTCTTAGTCATCTTTGACTGCCTTACTTGGCTGGAAGACACTTGACACCTTTACTTCAGGGTGTGGATATTCTTGGTGGGCACCATTCCCAGGCATGGGAGGAGCGACATTAATTTTCAGATTACGATACCCATCTAAGTGTTGAAACATGAACATGTTGCCAAGTTCATGTGATGTGCTTTATATGCTATGGCAAAAAACAATACTATAACACATAACCAGCAGTCAGCCTACTCTCAGAGTAGGCTGTTATACTAATTTCACTCTATTATTTCCCATAGAGTTTGTAGAGTGTGATTATTTGGTATTTGTCTTTGTTTGAGATTGTTTTGCAGTACTGGATTTTATTTTGTATCAAGGGTTGTATTTGAATTTGTTTGTTAGCAGCTCATACTACACTGACAGAGGTTATGAGACACTGCTTTTCACAAACACTTTTTCCATGAGACAAAACCACTCTATTCTATATTTCTGGGGTTTCACCTAATCCTGCACCGTTTTTGTGGGTAAACTGGTAATATAGTAATATCTGTGTATGGATGTTACACAAGAGTTACTGTCTCCAGCATTCTCATCTGTTACTCATTTTCATTTTGCAACTGTACACTTCACTGCTGGTAGATGGCCCACCTTCTCTGCATCTATGGTGGGCTGCAAAAACCTTCTACTCCTTTTAACTTAATTTTTCCTCTCCTTTCAATTATGAATTGGAAATAAGTTTGCCTTCTTTCCTATATCTATATTTTCATTCCACTGATACTGACACTGCATACTGTTATTGTCTTATTACCTCAAGGAAGCTGTATGAGATTTTTGGGCTTTAGGGTTTTGGGTTGGATTGTGGTTTTTTTTGGTCATATTTTTTTTAAATGAAACACAAAGAATGAAAAGAAATGTTTACTGTAATAACAATATTAAAATTTTAAATCCAGTGACCGGAGAATTTTCTTAAAAGATGGGCTACTGTAGCTCGGATTTTGATTAACTCTTCTGGTTTTAATTCCTCTGCCTCTATATTTAGGAAAAATAATGTGCAGGGTTCTATTGGGTCTCCCCACAGTGTCCATGAACACTCTGTCCATGAGAAAATTATTCTCTGCTTGATTTTCATCTCTGCTTTTGTTTATCCCTCAGAATCAAGCTTCATACACAACAGAATGGCAGACAGAGTGTGTGGCAGACAGCTAATGACTCATAATGACAGACTCATAAACAAGCTAATGCACGGTAGGGAGGGTTATTTTTTCTTCCAGAATGCCCTACCAGAGGCTTGTCCTTCCTTGTCCTTTTTGTTTTATTGGGGTTATGTGCAGAAAATATAGGAAAGGTACTTTCATGACTACTTAGTTTTTGAAACATTCCTTAAATGAACATGATACCTGTTATATTTGATCCAGAAAACAAAACTGTGCTTTTGAGGTGTGAAGCCTCCCCTCCATCTGGAGGTTTGGTTGGTGGTGGAATAAAGCAGCAGGAGAAATGGATCTCAGCCCTGCATAGGCAGAGTAGCGACAACCACAGACTCCATTTGAGCCTCTTTTGGAAGAAAGAGCATAGCTGCCAGAACACCTCACAGCTGTTGCACAAATATACATTATAGAATGAACTGTGGATAACAAATCCCAGTAATTCATGGACTTAAAGATGTGCTGAACCAGCACTGTTCTGCACAGTTGATGGAAGAACTTCTGAATATGTTTGTTTTGCACGTATTGACTAAATTATTGTTAATCATGCAGCATTAATACATTGTGGCTGAGCAGCAGGAAACCTGCCTGTTTGCTTTGCTCTGCCTGCTGCAATCTGAAGTCCTCAGGAAGAGAAAATATTGCACCTCCATAGGGTGAGATCCCTTTGTTAAAAGATGAACAGGCAATTGAACACAGCACCAGATGAAAAATTATGCCCAAGCCAGGTAGAATCATTAGCAAAAGAGATTTTTTTTTTTTTTAATCTGTCTCCTAAGCAGAAATGATTGTTCTGTCTTTAAAAGCTTACTTTATTCTTTTGTGTTTATGTGCTAGGAAAACATAAATTTAGATATTGAGAACAAAATTTTGGTAGTTTTAGTGTGTTCACTTTAATGAAAAGCTGTGGGTATATCCACCTCAAAGCCTTGGTTCATTCAAGGTCCTCTCAAAGAAAGTTGTCCGGGTACTGAAAGCAGGGAAGCTTTTAATCAGTGATAGAGGGACTTGTTTTTTCTGATAAAGAAAAGTGTTAGATACTGATAATTGGATCATCGGGCTTTCTTGGCATGTTTTTCCTTCAGGAGAGCTAGTATCAGTAGCCGTCATTCAGAGGAGCAGATGGAAATTTGAAGATGACTTCTGCAAATAAAACCCTCACTAAATTAATAATGTTGAGACATCATCAAGCAACACAAATTAATGAGATTTGAGGTGAAAACATCCATGATCATACAAAAACATGACACAATAAAGAGACCTAAGTGGTACAAAGTAACCGTGCCCAAATATCTTTTTATCTCTTTGAACAAGAGCTATTTTACAATACACAGCCAGCTTTCTAATGCTTTATATCTCGAGTATGCAAGGGAGAGCCAGATGCTTTATCATGCCCTTTTGCTGAGAGCCAAAGCTTTACAGAATTAAACATTCAATGTCATGAAAATAACCTTTGAGCTACTCTTTTCTTTTTTCTTTTTACTCTTTTCTTTTTTTTCTTTTTCCAGAATGATGCAGTTGATCCTGCCTAAATACTATCAGTTCTCTCTTACTTCCTTGAAAGAAAGCTGAAAAGTTAAAAAGTTGAAAATTTTCTAAGTTAGTGAAAAAAACCCCACAATTTGGAGGAATAAGGAAATTGAGTCAGGGCTACAGACCAGGGGAAAGGAAGAATGTGGTTTCTGACTACGCATGCAAGGAAGTCAAGTTCATTTGAGATGGGAAGACAGTAGAGGAAGAGGAAGGAGCTATATGGGGGATAGGACATTATAATAGAAATGGGAGAGGAAACAATTATGCAAACTGCCGTTCAGCAGGGGTGGAATGTGTGGGCAGAAATGAAAATGGAAAAAACAGAAAAAATATGAGACAAAAATCACAAAATCTATCCTAAAATTATGATTCAGCCATAGAGCATGAGAAAAAGAGCAGGTTGAGTAAACAACAGTCACTGAAGAAGCAAGCAAAAGTGCAAAAGTACAAAAGTATTTGGAGACCAAAAGACAGGAGGGAGCAAGCCAGAATGTGGTGGTATTAGGCATGCGATGGTCTGTTTTGGACACATGAAGCAAGAGGAAGGAGAGGAAGGACATGGGACATGGGAAAGAGGTTCTGAGTTGTGATGGGAGGGAGGAGGTAATATGATGTATGTGGATGATGCACAGGATGCGGAAAGTAAGGAGCATCCCAGCTGTGACAGATATCACCAGAAGATGTCAAACTTGTAAATAGAAGTGGAAATGTGTGTGCATGGCGTGGGAAGAAACAGGATAGATCTGGGAAATGAAGAAAGCAAAGCTGGAAACAGTCCAACATAGAAGAGGAAACAGTCAGGTTAGGCATTAAGAAGGTAGGAAGTATAGGGATATAAGGCAGAAAAGGGTTGTGGGGAGTGGCAGGTGGTATGGGATGGAAAACCAAAGGAAGTAGCTGAAAAGCACTGTGAAAATACATCAGCACTACTTCACCACACAAGCTTGCAATATGTCAACCTGACAGGGATGGGAAAAAAGATGATAAGTTGAAGAAACCATGCAGGAAGTGCCCTGCTGCTCTCTCAGTTACCACTGTGGATCCATACAACTCAGGAAAAAACCCACCATCATTTCAACAAATATTCTTCCTCCTGGAGGACATTTCATGGTTGAATGGCCTGGTTTGCCTTTAAAAAGCCAATACAGAAGTCAAAAAATATGGTGAGACTTCTTCTGCCAGTAGATGGACATATTTTTTCTTACTGTCACTTTGTGTTTATAAAAGAATAGGAGGCATTAAGCCTCTGTCTACTTGTTCTTCCGTAAAGAGAAAAATAATGTGCTTGAACAGGACATATTAGAACACCACACATTTGAACTCCCATCTGTGTTTTGAAGTAAGCATTTGCAACCCTCAGTCTTCCACCTTTCCTACCTCTGTCACTTTCTGCTCCATCATATTAGCATTTTAACAATGTACGTTGGCATTTTAAAAAAATGCAGCTTTCATGTTGCTCTTTAATTTGCACAAAACAGACAGGGTCAGGCATTAAGCTGCAGCATTCATTTCAGAGTTTTCTTTCCTATAAAACAGTCTACATTTGCATGGATACAATATAAATCAAACCGCCAAGAAACCAGAAAACTATTCTTGAAGTTGGTAGTGGTATTATCTCCCAGGGTTTACATGATTAGTTCCAATGTCTGGGTATGTCTAGGTATACCTATTGAAAAGCCCATATATCATAGTGTCTATGTTTGGGGTTCCTTTAAGTCAGAAAAATCTGCACCAAATAATGTGCTTAAATATAAAATATTAACCCTTTATCCTCACCTTATTTAAAAACTCGTTTTGCACAGTGGCTCGGGTGAAGCACAGCATAAAATCAGACCAAAAATAGCACATGTTCAGCATGTAGACAGGTCAGAGCCACCCTCATTACCCTACTGAAATCCTGAATAAAAATCCTTTGCATTAAGCGAAATACACAATATTAAATAAATACGGAAGAAAAAATGAGGCATGTTCAGATACTCAAATCCTGCTAGCTGAAAATCTTAGTACTATCTATTAGGAAACAGACCCACATTTTTCCATTTATAACCATAAACCTACTTTAGAAATTTAGTTTCTTATGGAGAATTTAAGGCTGCTGAGGCAGCAGGGACTTGTGTGCCTGGGGAGGTAGTTCTGTGGGATATTAGTCGAGTCTATCAGTACCCCTGATAGTAGCACTACGTGGAGCGAGGCGGGGAGGCTGCCTGGTCTATGCTTTTGGTGTATGCATCCATACATCTAGTAAATGGAGTCAAGAGGAACCTGCTTACTCCCACAGAATAATAGGAACTGAAAAACATACAGAACAAAAGATTCTAAGGAACAGCAAGCTCTTGCATTGTAGTCCCGTTTTCCTTGTGAACATGCATATGCTGATATTTTCTGCCTGTATGTACAGGTGAATGACCCATCCAGAGACTCTTTCAGATATAGAAGCATCTGGGTTTCCTTAGTTCAATCTGAGCATCTCTTAGCAAGTCCTAAAGCACATCATTTGTGAGCTTGAGCACAGTCACTTCATAAGTACTATTAAAGCCATTATCACTAATAATGCCATTATCACTAATAATGCCATTATCACTAAGTTATACAACCAAAGATGAAAAAAGCCACACACACACAAAAGAACAAACATGAGCCTCTCAGTGGATATAGATTATCTCCTCAGAAACAAGTGAAGTCTTTGAATTGAGTCTCAGGAATTGAAGCTTGATATTCCTGTACCATTTGGGGCCAAGCTTTGTCTAGTTCAAGGATAAAAGAGCTCATCAGAACACATGGAAATTTTCCACTGGTTTTAATTGGCTTTGGATTGGGTCCAAGGAATTAATTTTGTCATCCTGTGCTGTTCATGTGCAGCTGTTCACAAATGTTAAATTCATTTTTAAAAGCTATGCCTAAAAAAGGATATTCTAGAACCCAGCTCAAAGCCAAGAATTATCCAGTTCCTTTGTCTGTTTTTCTCCTCCATAACTGTCACTGGTCATGGTGTCTTAGCTGTTATCCTTTTCAACATCTTACTGACCCTATTTTTGTAACAAGGCTCAGGCAAAACAGGTGCAGTCGATTTTGGAAAATGAGGTTTCAGCATTTGTTTTAATTCTACACTGGAACAAAAGACTTCTGGACCATTCAAAATTTTTCATGGGAAAGGGGATCAAGTCTATCTCAGACTGGCTTATAACTTCCTAGCTGGGGAAACATTTATTTTGCTGTCTCAGTTTTTTTTTTTTTTTTTTCAGAAGAACAAGCATTCTTATGTGTCTTTGACTTCAGAAGCCTGAAGTTGTGACAAAAGAATCTATCAATAAAACCAAAGTTTTCCAAGAAATGTTCCAATTTCGATCAACTGTATTTTCCAGTTTCATCTAGTATGGGAAAGAAAAAATAGTTTTCCCACAAGATGCAGTGTAAAAGCAAAGAAGACTTTGCTACAGGTAAAATATAAGATGTATTCCATTAGGTAGGTTTTATTTGCATTTTTGAAGTCCAAAATCTGACCAGTAAAAATCTAGATTTTAATAGTACTCCATACTTCAAGTAAATGAGACTTTGAAAGAATATGAAAAGTTACTTTATATTCTTCATTTGCTCTTCTAATAAAATCTAAATATGCATAGCAGGATATTTCAGTTGTAAAATACTTGCCTGAATTTTTAATGAAATTTTTGACTTATGCAACCACATTCTTGTTGTCTTATTTCTTTGCTTTTGGAAGCCTCCTCCTCTCCAATTTAGTTTTGCTTTTCTGTAGTTCAGCCCTACACCTCTTTGCTTGTTCTTAAATATACCTCCATCACTTTAAAAATGTTCTCCCTAAAGGATAAAATTTTAGGTTCTAAATATTTCCTCTTTGTATATTAACTTTTTAGATAACTCGGATCTTTCCTCAGCTTTCATCTCTAACTCTGTTTGTTCCTTCTGTTCCTGCTTGTCTATTTTATCATTATCTTTTCACTGCAAAGGGCTGTTACTCTGGATGGTATTCCAGGGGTGCCTTAGCAGTGCTGAAAGTAGATGGCTTCAAACACATCTAATCTCACAGTCAGTACTATTCTTTAAATTATTCTTCTTGATATTATTATATGCTAAACCCCCAAGGACCAAATCCTTAGCTGTTGCAAAAGTGGATATTGAAATGAACGTAGCTTGATGAATTACACTAACCATAGTACCATCTCTGTGACGCTGACATTTTCCTGAAAAGTTAAAAGTCCAATATTTACAACTAATTAAAAAAACCTGAATCTAAGCATATAAGCTTAGTTAGAGCAGAATAATATTATTAGTAATTTTTGTCTTCTGAGAGACTGACCCTTAGCTAACAGAAGGTGTGAAATGTAGATGATTTTGGGTTTTCGCATGATTATTCACTGAAAGTTTATACCTTTGAAGTGTCCTGAGTAAAGGGGATACATTGATGGGGCATGTTGTGATGCTGATTAGTAACTCTGCTGTATGAAGTTAACTGAAGAAGCTGCAAATCTTCACAGTTTTCAGAATCAGAATAGATAGAATTACAACTCAAAGGCATATTCTGCAGAGTAGGAAAATGACAAGAGAATAAAGTAAAGATTTTTTGCAGCTTTTGTGCTAGAAACAGGCTATGGAGTGACTGAATTTCCAGAAATATAAAGCTGCTCCAGGATCAGTTATATTCTGTGCTGTCTTTCACTCCCTATGTATTGTGAACTTACAAAGGATAGAAGCTAAAAGGAACACAATTTGAGAACATCTATTTTTCTCATTACAGCTGCAGCACTATCACAAGGCATATTGATAGAGGCAAGAAATTATTGCCATTTGTACAGCATGGATGTTCACACTCCTGCACTCAGTCTCTCTCTGACTCTCTCTCTTATGCCTGATGAGAAAAACTCTCTTCAATATTAAGATATTAAGCTTCATAACCATGCAGAAATTGTCAGTAAAAAATGTCAACACCACTTTCTTTTGGTACTCTAAAATTTACACAAGGGGAAAATAGAAAGCAAAATGCTTCATGTTTTCTTTGAATTGTTGACATAGTGTAACAACATTCAAGCACTGCAGCCCAAAGCATGATACTGAGAAAAATTTTAATATTAGAAACTTATAAACTCCAAAACCTGTAATTCAATGTAAGAATAAGAATAACCTGAGTTCATTCACTGTGGAATTATTATCAATATTGTTTTCCTCTCTAGAGGATTTTTTTAATCTGAAGATTTTTAACTATCAAAGAATGAAAAGCTTCAAATTGGAAGTTTGGTTATCCTTAAGGTTTGGTTATCCATGGTGGGACCTAAAGTTACCTTTCAAACAAAATCCATGAAAACACTCCCAGACCACTAGAAGCAGTCATGATCTGTATTTTTAGAACTCACTATTCTTATCCTCATAAGAAATGGAATAGGATGGCAAAATTTCAAGTTGTAGGAGCACAGCCACTCTAACTACCACACCACTATTCTATGAAATTTCAGTCTCAGGCTGCTACAACACTTTGAAATTTTTAGAACCTCTGGGTTTTGTTAGTCATAGTAGAGGTGTGCCCTTCTATTTTCCATGGATTCTTTTGAGATGTGCCTGAGTGTTTAGGCATCCTGGGGAAAAGAAAGAGAATCAGAGAAAACAAAGCTGCTCCCCAGAAGAAGGTGAAATGTAGGATCCATGGCACTATGGATCTGTAGGTGCAACATGAAGGTACACGAAGAACCGAGATGGTTCAAGGTATAAAAGAACTAATGGGCTTGCAGAATAGGAATTATTTTTGAACTCTTGTAATACTTTACACTTAAAAAAAATCACAGTATTGAGAAGCACCCATACAGAATCACAGAGTATTCTGTGCTGGAAGGGACCCACAAGGATCGAGTCCATCTCCAGTGAATGGCCCATATGGAGATCAAACACACAACCTTGGCAATATTAGCACCATGCTCTAACCAACTGAGTGAATATATTATCTTATAAATTATTGGATTTGAGCAGGACACAAGTAAAATGAATCATTTATTTTAGAAACAAGTATCTGATCATCTTTTAAATCCTTCAGGTATTCTTGGTCCCACTACTCTTTCCCCAAGGGGTAGGCAGTGTTTCAATAAGTGATTTTGCAAAATAAATGAGAGAGAGGGAGCTTCTAACCAAAACCAAACTGAACTATACCTATTTTAAAATTCATTTTTAGTTTTAGACCTGACTTTCACATTCACCAAGTCAGTGAAAAGTGACTATGTTAAGAAAGTATGAATCATGCTCCACATTTAGCTATCCATCTCTTGAAGTGGGGCCAGAGCCAAGATGCTCTCTCTAGTTTGCATGGAATATCTAACTTTTAGACAAGCTAAAATTAAGTGACATGAATCAAATCCGTAAGTTACTCTAGGCTTTAAATGAAATCTGAATTTGAGCTCTGTCCCACAGGCATAAAAATGTTTCTCAAACATAAGATCATTTTTCTTCCTAACATTATAGGTAAGAATACTGTTATCTCTGGCACTACTTGTAGTTTAAAAGCTTAGCCTGAAGTTAGTATCTATCTTACTATAAGTGTTGCATAGGATTTTGCAGTTTTCTTTGGTCTGAGGTTTTTTTAAAGACAGAAAAAAGGAAGACCAAACATAAAAATATGGAGCTGTACTCCCCAGGATCTGAAGCTTTGCTAGCTTTATCATCTCCTAGAGGGGAAGGATCCTCACAAGGGGTCCATTCTTTCAAGTTACAAACTAAGTGTGATGGAAACCATCCCTAAGCCTTTGTAGAATAGAGAAATTCATGTGTTGTTTTGCGCTACAAAGATGAGAAAGACCACACACTGTATACTGTAACCTTCCTTGTGATTGCCTCATATTTAACCATATTTTCATTATTTAATGATTTAACCATTATTCAACCATACTTTTCATTATGGTTTTGTTATACCTGTTGAAAAAAAATATTAAAATCTTATCTTGTGCCAATTTCCTTCCTGGAAATCATACACATGCTATTCCTTTTCTCCAATCCAAGGATTTCTAAATTTCCAGTAGAGAGACACCTTCTTCACAAATTTAGCAAATAGAACAAGGACATGTGTTATAGATAATTAAACAGAACATTCTGTTCATTTTTGACGTGTTATCTTTCTTTGTAAAACTGAAAAAATGAGAAAGCTCTTTTGTTTTTTGGGCAGTTTTAAAAATTTTTGCTCCTGCATATGTTACTTGTTTTTCTCTCCACTTTTACATTAAAATATGGAGAAATATATTTTTCAGTATGTTTCTGCGAGAAAGTTCTTGCATTTACTATATGCTTAAAATCAATCAGATTATTTTTTCAATGAACTTTCCATTTTTAAGCTTAAATTAAATTAATCTTCAAAAGCAAATAAATCTTTTTTTTCAGAGACAACATCTTTAATGGTGACTCTTGGAATGTGTTATAACTGCTAAATTAATTTCAAACAGAAAGAGATAGGCTGTTTTGGCTATAGATTGCAGTCTTTCCTTCTATACCACAATTAACAATTGTCAAATCATTCCTGAAGAAAGTTAAATGTCTTTATTTGTATCTTAGATTAAAAGAGATGCACAGTAATAATGCGCAGTCCAAAGATGCACAGCAATTTTCGCACAGTGAGGAAAAGTACTAAAATATCACAGAGCTATACCCTGCTTTTAACCACTGGACTACTCTAAAAAGGAAACTATTATAAGCAGCAATATTAATTCTTCCTCTGAACATAATTTGAATATTGGAAAAGTGGTCAGTTCCAGAATGTAGAGGCAATAGAGGCATTATGGAAAGGACATTGTGTCACACGCTTTCGACTCCCCTGGAAACAGTGGTTCTGGGCAGAGGTAGCTGAGTGTCCATCTGACTGTCTGTGCTCCAGAGCTCAGATGGACCAGAAATCAATTGATTTACAACCAGTGAGCAACTCTTCCTGTGACAGATGAAATTTTGACGAACAAATGTTCTCTCAGCATCTTCAGTTCTAAGCCAAAGAGATTGTAATGAATCTTTCTCTGTATTTTGCAAAAGGGAAGAGGTGGGGAAGTGATAGTAGTTCTTGGAACTCAGATATAATTTAACCTCAGATATTCAGCATTGCTCTATAATTTTCACTTAACATTTGTGCACTCATTTTTGAATTTCATTTGCCTTAGAGATAAAAAAGAGGATTCTAGAATATAACATCTGTCCAAAAGGTCTCTATAGTGCTTCTGCCTCTGCTTAGACTCCAGTTTTCTGATGAATAAGCTTACCTGCAATCTGACAGTTCAGTAAAATTTATTGAAAAAACAATTCTTTATCAAAAGCTCTCATGTGATCACCCCAGTGTATTTGAGCACTAATTGGATAAATCCCTTTGGAACTAAAGCTATTAGCATTAACCTTATTGGTTTGATCCCTGTCATCACCAATACTGGTGATGAATCCCTGACAGCTAAGGTAAACCAGAAACAATTGTGTTTACATTGCCAAAGTAATTAAACATTAGGCCATGCTAAGGGAATGAAACAGGCTTTATTTTTTTCATTAAAAAGCTTTGGACTTAAAAAAAAAAATCCTTTGGCTTGAAAAAAAATTTTTTTTACTCATTGATTCATAGAATTTTCTTTACATATTAGAAGCAATTCCAGCACTTCAGGATACTTTGTGAATGAGCAATAGTGGATATATTTGTCTCAAATGAGTCATCTGCCTTCTTCTGCTGAGATCAGCAGCAGGCTGTTCTGCCTTGATTTGCTCTGTACTAGGACTTACTCTTTCCCTTCATTCCTCAGTAAGAAAAGGTGCATGGCAATGAAACCTACAAAGTCATGTCATCCTGCGGACAGACAGTTATAGTGAGGTTTTGTGCTTTTTCTGCCCTGATAGCTGTATATATACGGCTTTCATTTAATATAGATACATTAGGGGAAAATACTATTAGAATTCACTGGATCTTTCTCATTTTTAATTCTCAGAGAAAACCTGAATGCCTAAAAAACTCCATAATCTTTTAGTTCCAGGGGAAACCAAACCTCTGTCTTACACTGACTGCATTCATTAGGAGACAACCATTAAATCTGCTGAACAGAGAATGACTTTTCTCTGTCTCCTTTGTAAGGATCCTGGTTGTGATCTTTTATTTCCTCATTAAAATGATACCATCTCCTTTCCTAAGTATGACCTGTTTCAATCTTGCCCATGTCGCTAGTATTGATCTATACCTGTCTTGGAGATAATAAGGCTTTTGCAACAAAACCTGGGGGATTCTGAAAGCTCCCTGCAAAGTTTGATCTTCAGCTGAAGTTAAGTGGGCTTTGCCTGTGCTTCTGTTTCTCCCAAGTCCTTTTGTCAATTGCTGCTTTAAGGTATATTCAGTGCTTTTAAGAAGTGCCTTTAGTTTATTGGTACTTTATTCCTAATTATATGACCACGCTGTATACCTCTGCTTTTAAAGCACATTTATTGGCATCCTGTCAGGAAGTACATTGATATTTATACTTAAATTGTTTGGTTTAATGTATGACTCGGCCTTGACTCCCGTTATCTAGAAGAAATATTGATTCTTTCTGAACCCCATTTTATGCTGCAGTCTTCAGATACGAGCTTGTTAACTGACCCATATTTTGGATCAACAACTTTGACAGAGTTTGCCTTAGGGGAAAAGGGAGGGTGTTACAAACCCCATGTGTTGAATGTTGTGCCTCTGTGGCTTACAGAAGCCTTGGTGGTAGAACTTTCTGTTTCTGAATTGCTACAAAAACAGCTCAGTTCACTGACTTACACTGAGCTATAAAACAAAAAACAACCAAGCAAATCTCTGCATTACTTTGGATATTTGCAATATGTTTCCTTATATTATTACTGCATTACTAACCGAGGAGCATACCTATAATCAAACAGTACTAGATCAAGTAGTTCAGTACTTCTGTATTTTATTTCAGGTTTTGCAGTACGGTCACTCCATTTGAGTTTCCCCAGTAGGACCTGACCCTGAGATTAGTTCATTTGGTTAGAGCCTGGTGGTCAAGGGTACAATTCCCATATTGGCCATTCACTTTAGAGATGGACCGGAAGATCCTTCTGGGTGTCTTCCCACTCAGGCTATTCTGTGATTCTGTAAGGATATGCAAAATCTGTATTTCCTTTGCTAAGATTATCTGATCGGGAACTTCTTCTACACAAATGCAGATAATAAAGGGCATAAGAAACAAACAAACACAGACGCATAGACCTGAAAGACAAACATAAGACCAGGACAAAATCAAAACCTCATCAGTCACACTATATTGCTGATGGGCTATCAAGACACTGCAGGCAAACTGAGGATTTCTGACCAGGAAGGTCAAGAACTTGAGGTCTGGGATACTGGAGGGTGGAGGGTGGTGTTCAGTGGGACTATGCAAACTAATGAAGGAATGAAACTCATGAAGGGTCCTGTGCCTGGACAATGGCAATCCCAGACACAACTAGAGGTTGGATGCAGAATGGGAGCAGCCCTGCAGAAGAAGGACTTGGTGGTGACAGTTGATGTAAAGCTCAACACAAGCCAGCAATGAACAAGGAGGAAGATGAGAAACAAGGAACAGGGGTGAGCTATTCGACTGACTAGCATGAGAACACCAAACCAGTATTTAAGCTATATTTCTTTTACTGTTCTGTTTTAGGAAAAAAGTAGATCGTTACCACTAGAGGACAGGATGAAAATTTTACACAATAGGCATCCATATTAAAAGCAATATTCATTTGGGCAAAATTAATTTTACTTGGGAATTAAAATTTGGCATTTTAAAGCTAAATCTTTATGCATTTTTAAAGGTTAAATAATAAGACTGGGGACTTGGACAAGTCAGCTGTGGAAATACCCACAGAAATTTCTAGGTATAGTTTATGGAGACAAACAATATATATTATAAATGCAGTTCTGACCATACATAATTGGGAAGGAATTCTTTGGGTGCTTTGGAAAAGTCAGATTTTTCTCTGTATGAATTGTAAGACCCATGGAAAGAGGTTGTCATAAAATGAAAATAGTCTTGTCCACTCTGAAAATACATGGAAAAAGTTCTGTCAGACTCAGGACTATATGGCTAACAAATTTAGGCACCTGCAGAGGCAGGCTTCACTTCTGGACAGCCAGCAGATTGTTTGATGGCGTTTCCAAACTTCCAAGTTAAGTAAGGTTTAGATTACCTGGATCCTGTCCTACTTTCCATCAAATCAATTTGTATCTGAATTTGATAAATTGTCTTCAGAAGCCTTGTTATGCATTCAAACATATAGATTGCAACACATACAGAATTTGGAACATATTTAAATAAAAATATACACTTGTTAAATGTCTTCAAGTGCCATGTACCATGTCAGTGTGATAGCAGTCTGAAACAGTATGGAAATTTGGGAATGTGTGTAAGAATTTGAAGCAGATAAAGTGTCAGAACATGCTAGCAAGACAGCAAATATATTGAGAAGGCTGGTTGGCAGGATTAAGCAGGAAAACTGGGTAAATGAACAGGAGTGGATAAAATAGTATGCTTCTAGATGTGAGAAAAATACTTATTGGTGGCAGCCTGGTATGTGAAAATATAACAGAATCTGTTTCTGAAATACCTCTGGGATTACAGACAAAGGGGCATTGTCTGAGAAATATCATAGCATCATGTTATGATGAGGTAAAATATTTAAGAGAAGAAAACTAAGTAATTAGGCTCATATAGCTAAGGTTAGAATAGAGATTCCAGTTTTCCCTTTTTGTGAGAAAATATCAAGAAAATGACTGTTGCTTCACTGTACACAGTCCTGCACTACCTCTAACTTTTATCTCAGTTCTCCAAAATAGTTCTTGTTGCAAGTAAACCTTCCAAAAGTGTTTGCATAGACCTTTTTTCAAGCTTGTCTTTGTATTATGGGATGATTTTATTTGGAAAATAGAAACGCTAGGCTTAAACAACTAGAGCACAATGGCAGTATAATCTACAAAATATAAGCCCAAATTCACTATGTGAGCCAAGAATGACGAAGCCTTCCCCGTATTTACATCTGCATGACATGATTCCGAGACACAGGGCAAGACTGCAGTCACGTCCTAAGAAAACTGAGTCTGAGATTGCAAAAAATTACACTTATGTTCACAACAAGGTTTTCATCAGTGGAAGCTATGCTTAGTGGAAGGTTTTGTCATATGGATTGGGTTTTGGCCATCAGGTTGTGCAAGGACCTTGTTTTCTTATTAGCTATGTAAGTAGAAGGAGAAACCTCATAGAATGAACTCCAAAACCGCTATGTCTGTCCCTGGGCCTACTAACTATGCTGTTGATGTTGGGTCTGTCCTAACAAAGTTTTTTCTTCCTTTCTTTAAGTCTTGATGCTGGTAGAATGGAAGCTGGAGAACTAGCAGCATGATTTTGCAAACAAGAATATAAAAAATTCTGTCTCTGCATGTCCAAGAAGCCATGGGGTCTTCCTCCAATGCATTGCACAAGCAAGTTTGTGAACAGGTAACTAGCTATTGGCATAGAAGAGACGTTCCCCCACAAAAGGGATTAGAAAGCAGTGAAAGCAATGTCATATTAACTTATGACATTCAGATCACAAATATTGTGAAGTTGAGATATATGTTTAGTATTTTTGTCTGTTTCTGCTTTAGGTTTTTCCTTTCTGCTAGCTAAAGGAAGAATATGTGTACTGACATTTAAAACAAAATGTCAGATCTTAGTGTTTTTATTTTTTATACTTATTGTTAAAATATATTTTATGGGGGTTTGAGCCTAAAATATCCCTTATTGAGTGAGTAATGGTGAATTGCACATAAAAAAGATGTCTATAAAAATGAGGGAGGAGGCTCTTCTGAATAAATAATTGTTACTGCAAAAAAACCAGAACAAAAAACAAAACAAAACAAAAATGAAGCATTGCTTGATGCCCAGGGGAAAGTTTGTAATACTACAGAATTAGAAATACCAGATAATGCACTTGAAGTTTCTGTAAAGAAACAACTAAGCTGACTTTCTCTGCTACAAAAACTTGATGAAAATTTGATATGAGAATTTGAGACCTAAACTTCAAATTAAAAAGCAAGTTTATCGTTTCTATATCTCTCTCCTATTTTGCAGCATAAACCTGTGTCTTGACCTTTGTTATTTCAACAAATCTAATTTAAAATCATCTTGTTTGAAAAAGAAATTCAGGGTACTGATTTGATTTTGAATACATGTTTTAATAAAATACAAAAAGAGCAGAGGTCAGACATTAGTGCTGAGGGCAAATTCTGTTATGGTAAAAGTAATAACCATATTCTTATTGATTTTAGTGATGCGGAATCAAGTACAGTTGACTAACATGACATTATTTTGGTTTTATTTTCACCTACTTCTAGGTTTAAAACAATCTTTTAGAACTGTATCTGGAAATAAAAGAAGCACAAGTCATATATTGCATACAGAATGAAGTGTTAATCTACAGGTAGGTACCTAGCACTTTTATGCAGGAAAATGGTTTTGATGAACTTTGTTTATACTGCAGATAAAGTGGGAAAATATTAAGTAAGAAGAGGAGGAATTTTCTTTATTTGCAAAATGTAGTAAAATGTGAGCTTGAGAGGAAAGAAATAGGATCTTGTAAAGATTGAAGAGCTAAACTGCACTGAAGATTTGCTGCTAAAGGTGCAGGATAAACAAAATGACCTTTGATGGAATGGGAGAACAATGGTATCAGCAAGAATGGATCATCTTTCTAAGATGGTTTGAGCTGGTAACTGCAGGTGAATTTCTGGTCCCAATCAAAAAATTACTGATTCAGTTAAACCCAAATTTCAGCCAGTGGTATTCCACTCAAGTATTCGTAAATTTTCTGTCTCTCAGGCAAAGACAAGGTCTCGAGCCTCTAGAATGAGTAATTATTTGGGGATGTGGTGCTGCTCTATTTTTACACTGTGACAAGGGGGAAAGATGTAACTGTCCTTGGGCAATTACCAGCACAACTGCAGACATTCTTCCACTGCAGACTCAAGGCTAGCTCTGACAGAGTTTTCAATCCCCTTTAAGTTCCTTCTCAGCCCAGTGAGTTTTCACTTACAGAGATTTTGTAGGTGTGTTGTAACATCATAAAATAAGGCACATTAGAGCTTTGTGTATGTTTACTAAAAAGAAAACTGCTATATATTAAAATTCTTTGAACACTTTTCCTTTGAAATTTAGAAGTAACTTTTTGCCACTGTGCTACCAACTATGCAGACGAGTAGATAAAATAGCTATGATCTGTTCAAATACTTAAGTTTAATAGACAAGACAGATTATCAGTGAGAGGAAATATCATAAATACAGGGAAATAGAATGTATTTTTATTACTTGACTGTGCACAGTCATTTATTTGAGGCATAAAAATGTTTGTAGGACAGGTAATGACAATAAAATTTTGAAGCAAGGCATTTTCAAGATGAGAGGAGAAAAAAAAGTGTCAACGAAAAAGGAGAAACAAAACAATGATGTACAAAATGTGGAAAAAATTTTGAGAAACTGCCAAGAAGAAATAGAGAAATGATAAAGAGAAGATATGAAATATAGGATCACTCAGTATTTCACATTTACTGATTGCTTCTATGTCAACAAAAGATAGGGTCTAATTTTCACATTTGAATTCCAGGTAATACAATTTTCCCCCAACCCAGAGCTGATCTATACATCATATGTCTCATTACTTATAGCCTTATTTTTTTCCCACATTCTCAGCCCCTTGATCATTCCTTCCAGAGCTTGTTTAATATAATTCAAGGCAAGCACTAAAAGAATGATACTGTTACTGCCTTTAACAGAGCATGTTTCATACCAAATGACGTTGAAGTTCCTTCCAAATTGGTTTGCAGGTTTGAAATTACAGTACAGTTCAACCTTCTGGGGTTGGTGAGAAGGAATGGGTAATTAGGAGGAACACTGCATTTCCCTTGCAACCAGGTATCCTCATGATTTGTTCACCTTTACACTAATAGGAAAACTTTGACCTGTGCCAGCCAATTGCAGTGACGTGTAGGAAGCCTTCCAGGAACTCATCTCCCAAGTCCTACCGGATGAGCAGGTAGCTCTGATAGATACTCCAGCTTTTGTGGGCAGATGTCTTTATTGTGCCTGGACACAGTGATTAGTGCAGATGATGTCTAGGCCGGTTGAACAAACAGGTGCTTATTCACACCTTGCTCAGTCTTAAGGGCTTTGATTTTGAAGTTAAATAGAGGAATTACTCTGTGCTTCTGATACCATAAAACAATTCACAAGAAGAGAGGAAAAATATAGCTCCTGAAACATTAGTTACTCTGTCTCAACACAACCTGTGTCACAGAGAAACTGCACAAATAGATCCTAACTCCTCCTTTTAATCAATTTATTTATTTTTTAAACAAGCCATTTATAGCTGACCTGAAAAACAGTTAAAATATGAACTGACAATATCTGCTGACACTAAGATATTCAGCATAGTATAAATGAGGGGTCACTGTAGAGAGTATTGGAAAGGTCACATAAACAATCAAATGACAGCAACGATTAAATATAAATGAATGGGATAAATGTGAAAAAGCTTTATTGCTATGATGTACACAGTAATGGGCAAGTCAAGTGCTAGGAATGACTAACAAAATAAAAGAAACTAGACAAATCATTAATGGAAAAGGTACAAAGAAGAACAGGAAGGACATCTGCAACTGTAGGGACAGTCTGCAGAAGAGATGATGGAGACGATCATTGGTAAGTGTTTGAAACAGAAGGAGTTTGAAGAAATTAGCCTCAGCTGTTTATTGCCTTGTGCAGTGCAGAATAAGGATCTCCACTAAAACTAGCCTGTTACAGACAAAACACAAGCTTCTTCCTATGTAGCTAAGTCGGAATTTCTTTGCCACAAGATGCTGCAGAGGCCAAATGATTACACGAGATCAAAAAAAACTCAGTAAATTTGTGTCAGAAACACCCCACTGATGTTTATTAACTACCACCAAGCCCTCTGTGGCCCAAAAAGCTTCAGAAGATTAAATCACAGGAAGTGAAGTGAGTATTTTGAGGACTGTAGTATTGCACGGCCTGTATTTGCTTTTCTAAGTGTTATATTACTCGCACAAGTTGGAATAGGTTCACCTTTGATTTGACCCATTATGGTCCCATTATGGTCTCTATTACTTTTATCATCTGGAGATCAAGGTCTTTCCACAATAACAGAGAAACAATAAAAATTTGGTCAGTAAGGAGAGCTCAGGCTGTACTGTGGTGACAAATTGAAATCATATCAGAAGAAATTAAAGTATTTTGTTCTATTCGTAAACGGTCCTTAAGCACAAACCTCTCATACTCTGCAAAGCTGAAATCTAATTCAGTCAAAAATGTTTTTTATACATACTCTTCCTGAATTTCTGTAGTTATTAAAACTTGAATAGACTGGCATATTTAAAAAAATAAAAATGTCTACATGTCAGTATGCTTTCAAAAAACATTATCTTATGGATAGTTTAATGGCCAACAGTATAGGAAGAATTGAATACATCATGATACAATGAACTAAACATTAAGAAGGCAAAGAGCAAATCCTGTCTCAGTCCAGTACAGCTGTTGAGCAACGCTCATTTTATGATGCTGCACCAGAGGTCATCTAATTCTTCACAAAGAAAACTTGTAGCTCCTGCCTAGTAGAAAATTCCTGGAACACATTAATCAACTTACACTCATCTCTTAAACTAGTTTAGGACTTTCTCCTCCAAAACTGGATGGACTGTTGTAATAGAAATGTAGCTCTTTCAGATTTAGATATGGTTATTAAATACAAAATCATAAATCTCCAAAATGTTAAAGTTGATACAAATATCTGCAAATTCTGACAAAATTAAACTTTCATAAATATTTTCATGCTCTCTTAAAATGTATGACCCTGAGTCACCCTGAGCCAGCTTTGACCTCTAATGATATTCACAAAATACTTTTAAGATTTTATTTTTCATTAAGCTCATAAATATGCATTGCATATGTGGCTAATTATGAATTAAAAATTAGTGTTTTTACATCAGTAATACTGAAACCATTAATAATAATAAAAGAAAAGAAAAATGTCCTCAAAAAAGGAAATGTAGGGAACTTCGATTAATTCAGTCCACATTTTGGCAAGGGTATTGTATGAGTAGGAAATTTATAATTCTGTTGTGAGTCTCACAACACCTACAAACCTAAAAAAATTATATTATTTAGATTTTACACTAAATATTTAGTCTATTGAATATTATTCCTCATTGCCCAGGGGTTTGTACTTAATAGTCAATATTCTGTAAAACTGACTTTGCAGATATTAAAGTGTTCAGGTTTTTGTGAATAATAATTGCTTTGAAGTTAAATAGTTGATTTGCCTGACTGTAATATTTGCTTATTCGTTTTAAATGGTGATATAAATGTGGATATTCATCATAAAAACTATTTTCCTAGGATTACAAAAAACTTAAAAAATCATAACTGAAACATACAAAGTTTTCTTTCTTTTAGACCATACTTCAGATGTCATCGGTTGAAATAACTAAGTAAACTAAAAAGTGTAAGAAAGTTTCTGGTACAGCTTTACACCTTTGCTTCATTTCCCAGGGAGCTGTATGTTTTTAGAAGGGTAAGGCACTGGCTGTGGGAGCTGCCAGATCACCTCTGTAAGGAGAGGCTGGGGCTACCCGGGGCTGGACACATCCAGCTCCATCTGCAATCCACCCACCACAGAGAGAGGAGGCGAGGCGAGGTGAGGCGAGGCGAGGCGAGGTGAGGCGACATGAAAGGAATGAGAAACAATTCTGCAGACACCCACGTCAGTGAAGAAGGAGCAGGAGGAGGTTGTCCAGGTGCTGGAGCTGAGATTCCCCTGTGGCCCCTGGTGAAGACCATAAGGAAGCTGGTTGTCTGTCTGACACCCATGCAGAACCATTCAGGACCAAGCTCCTGGTAGCAACTGTGGCTCGCAGGGCACCACACTGGAGCAGTCTGTCCCTGAATGAATGACCCCATGGGAAGGACCCATGCTGGAGCAGGGGAGCAGCATGAGGTGGAACAGTGTAACCACACTTTGGGAAATTCAGTCTTTATTCCTCAGGAAGAAATTACTTGGATCACATTTCTTTACTTCTAGATAAAATCTGTACAGCTATTGGAGCCATTCTAGTGTGATTTTCACTTTTCATAGGATCATATTAAATTTTTGCAAGAAATCCCTAGTTAAATACTTGGAGCACTGAGAAGGTGCAAGAGTGAAATATCACTCTGGAAATAAGTGTGAAAATGACAAACTTTCCATTATTCCCATTGTGTAATGTGCCCATGTGACTTTTTCATTTAATTCTTGCTATCCTGTGAAGAGAGCTAAGAAGCATGTGAGCATGTAGGTATGCACTGTATCACAGCAATGCTGCTTCATCTAAAACAGTCAAAAGAGAGTTATGAGCCTTTGGTCTGCATCTTTGCCAAGAGATCTAATTAAAATGAAGACTTACACGGATGCTGAGGCAGGAGCTGGACTTGTCAAGCACACCATTCTGCATGCTCAGCAGCTAAATGTGGGTGCAAGGAACTTTTCTATTACTGATTGTATATAGATGTATTTTACCTTCCTCATAAAATAATAACGTATTTTTTGAAGCAACTTGAGTGCTATTAATAGTGCTGCAACCAACAATATAGCAGAAAATTAAATACTGAAATTAAACATTTCTTTTTGTATTACTGATATTTTCCACATGCAAGTATTGGTTAAAAAAAGCAGACCAGGCAATATTTTCACTTTAATTATTCAGACATAGATTGCAAATAAATTTAGACATTATTAGAAAACTCTAAGATGGATTTTTAGTCATTGCATTAGCCAATGTACAGTGGGTGTGAAGAAAGTGGTCATTACCAAGCATGAAAAAATTACAGTGCTACAAAACAACATATAGGGGTTTTAAGAACAGTGAGATATTATAACATGTCCCATTGTACCTTGCACTTTATTTTTCTATAGTAGGTGTGTTGATTAAATAAGTGACTGGAAAGAGAAAACAAGTGTATCCAACACTGTCTTAAAATGTTCCTTAGTGACAGCTATGCAGGATGACCTATGTTTTAATATTACTCCATTCAGCAGCTATGAAATGGTTGAGTGCAAAGTAACAGTGCTAGAAAACTCTATAAATGTAAGGATGAGTTGAAAATTAGGCCAAGGAGAAAACTGCTCTGGGAGGTTAGAAAAGAAGGATAGATTTCCCAATACAAGTGTTTTAAAAATTGATATTTTATTAAATGATGCCACTTGACCTAGTCACAATGGTGCTTATTTTGGCGATAAGCAATACTAAGTCATAGAGCAGGCCCTCCGTGCATGGAAAAGATTTGTACAGCATTATTAAAACTGCTAAATGAAGTAAGTTTTTTTCCTTTTCCTAGAGCTATGAAAATATGTGGGTTGATAAAACTTATCTCTCAGAATCATACAAAATTTCATTTGCAATCTTAAGAAAGGAATTTAAGCCTGACCAGGAGCAGGGCCATTATATATATGAAATGTGATTTATTCTTCTGGGGATGCTTTGGCTCTCTCAGTCATTCTGTGTATTGAAGAGAAGGTAGGGGTGTGATACCTGGAAGTGCCTGTTCCAAGTTGCTTTACCTAGAAACTGCAGCATCTCAGAACATGGCATCAAAGAATTCAGCAGATTAAAGCAACAAAGGACTATGAATACTTTCTATGACTATTAGCACGAAGTGATGCTGCATCTTCAATGCATTTACTATTTGTGACACTATGTTAAAGACTTACCAATCTACAGGAGGAACAAGTGTTAAAATATTTGAACAAAAAGAAATAAAATTCATGGAATGTTTCCCTTACTTAGAGAATGACCCAAAATTATAAAGTATTGCAATTTTATTCCAGAAACATTACTGCAAAAAAATCAGTACTAAGACTTTTTCTACAATGGTATAAACCTGCAAAATTCCTCTTCTTGAAGTAAGGGACCAGTTTTGCAGTATTACAATGACACATAGAAAATCCTTTTATCAGCAAATCAATCCTCCAGTCTTTTTCCAGACAGTGCAAATATTTGATGTTCATAGAATTTCTGTTTAAGTAACGTAGGATTACACTGCATTTCATTGAATGTCTCATGCAAAAAGAAGTTAAAGAGATGTTAAACAGTGGCACAAACAGAAATCTCCTAAGGCATGCCTCTGTAACTGACTGAAGAAATTAATCAACCTAATCTTAAGTGCAGAGCAACCATTATATGGATTTACTAGTAATATTAAATTAAAAATACACAAAACAAGTTCAACATTAGTTTGCTGATAACCATAATTCCTTTTCATGTGTATTGAGTAACATCTTCTGTATTATTTATTGAACATAGTGTAAATATTCCTTTATTGCAGAAAGAATTTTTAACAGACTTTTTTTCTGATCTACCATTACCAGATCAATTTTTACAGAGTACAGCATCCAGTTTGTCAATCTTTTTTGTTTCTACTAAATTATAAATAATATTATTCATCATATATTATTTAGTTCAAGCAGATAATTGACAACATTCATGCTTGAAATTAGGGCATAAACTACAACTAGAGATCTTAGAGAACCATAATAAATCACCATATTATCTGCATAAATCTCCACTAATGATCTAATGATCTGATATGTAAAAATGGCAGGCCATTCATACCATTTAGAAATAAAAACTGAGTTCATTCAAGGGCTTATAAAATGGGCAATCATTATGTACAGTATCAGATTCATTATAGTGGTATTTCATCTATACATTTTTAGATTACAGCTTCACTGTCTAAAACATAAATCAAAATATAAGTAAATCCTTACACAATGAGCCAATATTAGCAGTTTTTTACTCTTTATTATTCAATTTGTTATTCATTATTTCTCTGATTAGAAAGAAAATGTTAAGTGAATTATTTAACTATGTACTTGTTTGGAAGTCGTTATACCTCTGAACAGGAGTGACTGAAATCCGTGCAGGTGATATCTGTAAGAACTGATGAGAAGATGGTAAGCACTACAACGCAGAAGGCATTGAAAAGGAGGTAAGAGGAAAAATCAGTGGATCCATCTCTGCTCTGATTTACACTCTTTGCAAACACACAGTGGTGGATTTCTGTGGTTATAAATCATTATGTCTCTTCCAGAACCAGTGGAAAGATCCATGGTTAGGCCATCTGAAGCTCTGTCCAATATCTGGAAGTAAATGCTGCCAAGAACTAGGGGACAAAGATGAATTTAGCCCTGTCTGATTTACTGAGGGCCTTGGACGTTAATGAAAGTACTGCCTAAAAAAAAAGTCTGTGTTTATTTTTACTCCTTTTCACTGATGACCATCAGTAGATGTACATGAAAGGCCTGTCTTTTTTTCTCTCAGTCATTTAATATTACCTTATTTGTAGCCTCTAGAATAGTCAGTTAAAGTAGAAATACGTATTAATTGCTTTATTCCATTTGCTCACAGACTGCCATTTCTGCTCTGTCAGCACTCTCTCTCATTCAATGTGTACCAGTCAATGCATAATGTCATCCCCTTTCTTAAAAACTGGAAGGGCTACAAATAAAAGGAAAACAAAATGGTATTACTATGGTATGGCAATTCTGAAGTGTTCTCATCATTAGTAGTCATTGTCTATTAGAGTCATTGTTTTATATACTTTCCCTTACTTTGCAACACAAACGCCTCTCCCACCAAAAGGGTTAGAAAGAGGGTTTTTCTTCTTCCTACATCTCTGGTGAAAACAGGAAAAATAGCATGATCCTGACTGAACAGCAATTTGTTCTGGAGAACTGTGATGAAGTTTTCTCAAGTTCCCATCACACTGGCTTAACTTACCGTCCAAGTTCTAGGTATCCACGGAGGTATATTCAGGGGGCCTTCAGTGGTCACAGATGCCATCTGCCCCATATCTTGGGGCGATCTTTGTTTGCCCAGTGATGTGTGTATGAGCAGTTGCTTCTTTACACAGCTTGCCAAAGCGGGAATTTTTGTCTGGGTGCATTACCCAGGATGTACTAAGCAGGTCTTGCCTCTGCCAGGCCTGGGTTAGCACCATCCTATCACTCCATTCTATGCTTATCTCATGGCAAAGTCTTTCTGTGGCCTTAACAGTGTTTGAGGCAGGCAACTGTGCTCTTTAAGTCCTTACAGACCTTCAGGGAAAGACTGAGTTGATCAGAGGCAAGCTCAAAAAATTCTCATGTGTGGATTCCTGGCTTCATTCTTTTTGTAAAAGTTGATCAAAAGCCAGTAAGTAGCATTTTTTGGTGACAATAGTATTTTATGTTCTGATGCCCTCTTCTACAGGCAAGTATTTATCTAGGGCAAATTAAAGGCCAGATAAACAAGCAGAGTTATGGGCTGCTACTTTTTTGGAATACCCAGAAAAATAAAAGCCAGAACTGCACTAAGAAGAGAACAGCAAGAGAAAATACAGGTGCAACAGATAGCAAAGGAGTAGATACAAAAAGAGTAAATGCAGCTGGCCAAGCCTTACTAAACTAAGATGACAACAACATGAGAAATGGCAGAAATGAAAAACTATGTATAAAAAGAGGCATTACCTTACAGAACTGCTGACCAAGGTGGAATTTTCCAGGGCAACCACATCATGAATAATAAGAAGGTGTAAAAAGTCAGCAAAACTGAGGTCCCTGGGGAAAGAGTAAATAGGAATAGCTGATGGTAAAGATGAAGAAACTGGACTGTGAAAAGAGCTGTAGAAAAGGGTAGTAAATCATGTCATTGAGGAATGATCAGGGACATGTCACCCAGCCCTATCCTTCATCATCATAATTTAGAGCAGGTCTGGAACCACTTTTTCCACTCTAATAATGCATGACAGCTCCAAGACCACGAGGGACATGAGTCAATTCTCCCTATCATCACTGAGGGAATATCAGGACAATCTTCCTAACATCAGCCAGTGGATGCCTGGAGAGTACAACTTATCAAGGCCTTTTCCTCTCTTTATCATCTGAACTTGTCACATTACAATGCTTTTTTTATTTTTACTTTTATTTTGTGACTCAATAGCTTAAACCATTTTCTACCATTTTTGTGCTGCTTTTACTCAGGGGGCAGTGTTCATTCCGAATGAAAGAGCAGTAATTCAAACCTTTTAATAAGCATAAGAACATCTTCTAGCTTGCAAGGTTTCTCTTTCAAATGTCTCTCTATTTTGTGATGAAAATGGCAGGGATCGATGACCTGGACTCCACTTAAAGCCTTTCTCGATAATTTCTGAATAATGGTAGAGACATTTTGAATACATTGTACTGTCTTGTCCTCTAATGGAGATTATTTACATTTGGTTTTAACTAAAGTATTCTTTATTCTCAGCAATAGGAGAGGTTTGAACCCACTGTTTCTGCTCTTGCTGATAGAACCATATGGTTCAAGCAGAGTAGTTGAAGAGGAAATGTTGAACGAAAAATAAACTACATTTTAAAATGGTGTAAGGATGTAGGAAACAGAACTGTTCTGTTGTTGAACCCCAGAGTTTAACTTGGAACATGTAAGGCTAATAGTTGAATATTATTTTTAACCTGTCACTTTAAAATATGCTTGTTCACACTCTGACATATTGCAGCATCTAAAAGAGCTGGGCATATTTTAGATTTACCATATACATCTTTCATTATGGTCTCTGTAGTTAACAGTTTTGAGAATTCTGCTGTATTAAAGAGCTTTAGCCCATCAAAAAGATTTTCCTGAGCTTCTCTGACTCTACATCATAGCCGACACCAATGTCACACCAGTCCACAGGGGATTCTCAGATGCATACAACCTAAACTTCTTCCCACAGAGATTAAAAAAGTTACTGCTTAGTACTTACACTCAAGCTTTGTTCTCCATGTGAAATATTCAGCTCTGTACCGCTCTGTGTGACTGTACATCAGTTGATAGCCAGCAGGACTAGGTTTTCAGATTAAATAGTATGAGCACTATTTTAATATAATTAAACTGTATAATTATATTTTAATATAATTAAAAATGTATCATAGTATCATAAAATATATATAATGTATATTATATATAAGAATCGTATCATTAAAAATTATTCAGAATTGTTAAAAAATATTAGAAGAAACAGTATCTAAATGCAGCAATTGCTGTCCAAGTTGAGGTACAAATAAACTTCTCTGTAAAACTGACTGTTGTGCATGCCATGATGATCATGTTTTATTGCTGGAGCTCTCCAGGATCAAGTGATAACAAGTATATAAGATATAAAAAACTAAAAAGATAATATTCCTTGTTGCACACCAGACAACAGAGAGACTCATTTATATTTTCCTAACAGTGCTAGACACAAAAAGGTCAGGAGTTGTATACAACACATTGATTCAAATCTGCTGTTCTCAACATTTCTTGATATACCCACATACATTCAGAGACTTTAAGAATAAACTATTTGCTCACTAGGTACGTGCATGGAGGAATGGGAAAATCTCACAAGTACCAGGTGCTGTACTGAGTTTGTTAATTGTAGTTGAACTTTGAGATCTCAGCCTTCAAAAATGACCTTGGCAAACCAGAACAGATATGAGATAAAGGATTATGTTTGTTTTATGTTCTGAGCAGAAGGGATTTCTAAGGTACTCCAACTCTAACACATGCTGAAAGCAGGCCTGACTCTGAAGCTAGATCAGGCAGCTCAGGGTACGTCTTAATGAATTTTTTAAATCTTCAGTGATGTAAATTCTGTAATCTTCATGGATATTTTTTCAAGGCCTCTAGTGGCAAGTACAATTATTAACTTTTTTTTTTCACTTACTACATTGCCAAAAATTCTGTTGCATCCTTTTTACATGAAACTGTGATAATATCGTGACTCTGTGTATACTTTATAGATCCTCTTACACCACTGAAGACAGCAATAAGCTCCTCTCTTTTCCTTCTCTTTTACAGGCAAACACAGCCAACTTCCTCAGATTTTCCTTGTATGTTGGCTTTTGTGGGACTCTTTTAACAGGTTACCAGTTAGACTTATAACTGTGACTTCTATTTACAATTCAACCCATTTTTTCAGTCTGTCCATTCAGCCCATATCTTTCTAATTCAGTTATAAGAACGCCATGGAAATTCAAGTGTTCTACCCTCATGCAAAGATCCAGACATCATGCATGCTGATTTGGCACAATTTTACCCTTGGTGCTTCTGTGCTGACTGCTCCCTGTCATCTTCTTTATGTACCTGAACATGCCTTCCACGAAGATTCAATTCATAGGCTAAACTAGCAGTAGGGTGAGGCTGACCTACCTGCAGTTCCCCATGCCTTCTTTCTTGTCCTTCAAAAATGGAAATGATAGTTGTCTTTTTACAGTCACCAGGAACCTTTCAATCAGAGACCTTGTCCAACTATTGTTTTTAAAATGGGATACTGTGGCACTGCAATGACATTGGCTGTCCTGGATATTAACCAATCTTCCCTTCCCTTCCCTTCCCTTCCCTTCCCTTCCCTTCCCTTCCCTTCCCAAAACAAAACAAAACAAAACAAAACAAAACAAAACAATAGCATTAAGACCTGGTGGGCTTCCTAAAGGAAAATTGAATTCATAAAAATTATGGGGTTTGTTCCCAGGACTATAAAAAAATTTGGGGTGAATTCAGTGCCTGCCTTTGACAAGGGGAAAAATCAGGATAAATCTGAGAAGAGCAATTGGCAGACAACTGCGTCCATGGTAGCTGGAACTATGGGTGGCATTACATTGTTAAGAGTCTGTACTTGAAAACACAATGCAGTCTAGTAATTTCAGGAAGTCGATCAAAACAGTTATGATGATTCTTCCCGTTTTGGGGTGAGTGTTCTAGGCACTGTGGGACAAGAGTTGTGACCTTTTATTTAGGATTGGCAAAGACCTTTTATTTAGGCCTTTGTGATCAACCCTCCCTTAGAGCCTTCCCCGAGCATTCTCCCACTCCTGTCCATAGCCCAAGAACCCATTTCAGCTCAGTTTGGCCATCAGTCCCCATGTGCTCAGTGGGCATCTCCTGGAACTCCCAGAACCCAGCCCATAAGGATTGAGTTGGGATCCACCCTGTACCCTGATACACCCTGCCAGTATTTCAGACAGCTATCTTGGCAGTTTAGGAATCCAAGTGGAAAAAGGCTGTTTAGAATCACATGAAATTAATTAAATCTTAGCCTGGCAGGTTTTCTGAAAAACTGGAAGAGAAATTATTTGATCAGTCTTTACTTAGGCTTCTACAATTAAAATAAAGAGATTTTAAGGGAATATATGGACATGCCAGTTGGAGAGTAGGGAGCTCAGAAAGTAAGGACATTTAGTTTAACAATGAGTTTCGTTTAGCACATGGAGGTATAGACTGCATCATTCAGAGATGTATCACTATAACTAAAGAAATAACAATGCTGTAGATACCGTTCATAATTTTCTAAGGGAAATAATTTCTTTCCTTGCAAGAAAAGGGAATAAGGAGTGGGATAATCACATTCTCTAGTTTCACAGCTCTTGACACCAGATGTGTAGCCAAATTGTTTTTAGCTTTATTCTTGAAATCTTCCTACTGTCATTTAGCATTACTTTAGAAAAGTTTGAAGTATGTTAGTAAAGACCAATTGTTAATGACGGATTTTTATTTGTATTAGATTTGTTTGATATTATGCAATCCAGGAACAATAACATCGAGGTTAGATTTGTTAAAGGAAAGAAATAACACAGAAATTAATACAATCAGAGGAGGAAAAACTAAGTCTTATCTCTCAGAGTTTGCTAAATTATCTTGGAAAATACCTCACTGCAGTGTTTTAGATTGACATGAATCAGGTGGTGACTTGATCTGCCTAACATGAAAATATTCAGGTGTTTGGAAAAATCTATTCTTTTTGGTTTTCATGGAATGTCAAGAGCTATGAAATTATCTTTTCCACTTACTTGCAGCACATAAAAAGTACTACTCAGTAAAATTTCAATTACTTTGTTCCATGACTTGGTAAAGTTAAATGAGGCAAGGGCAGAACCATGACAGACCTTTATATCTCTGTTTTTATATTGTAGCAGCTGAAAGCTGATAATGGGTGTTAAATAGCCAATAACATGTGTAGCATTGATGGCTGACATGTCAATCATCAGATTCCTGGATCTGTTTCTTCTACTAGAAATGCTTTCTGTTAATGAGACCTAGGACTAAGAATTGGCAACTGCCAGGCTCTTTAGATTATCCTGAGTGCAAACTTCATAAGGACAAAACAGGCACAGGTACTTTCCATGTTTGAGAGGTCAGCTAAATGCCTGATGATTAAATGCCTGCCATTCAGGTATACTTTTCCAAATACCTTTTTATATGGTACCCTTTTTGCATACATCATGTAGGTGTCACGTGCAGATGTGTAAATGAACATGCATAAATATATAGTGTACTTCTTTGTCCAAAGAAGCACAGCTGAAAAGGCTACACAGCCCCAGTTAGGTGATCTGGACATACACAAGACCTCTGTAAAGCTTCTGACATTGAAATGCCTACCTATTGTCATCAACTAAAAGAGCACATGAGGAAATATGTGCATTTCTTTGGATAGGATGAACTCAAAACTTCTCAGTTATTAAGCTGAAGGTCATTCAAATAGCCACTCGTGGTCTAATCTGGTAAATGGCTTTCTCTCTGGGACTCTGAAAAGCTAAAAATAGTTTGACATGGAAACATGATCAGGTTAATCAGTACTAATTTTTAGAGTATTCCATAATGGTGTGCACTATTGACAGCTGTGCAGCGTAATGAGCAAGAGATCTTAAGAGATCTTTGGAGCCTGTGCATATGAATCAAATTTGAAAAAGCACTAGGTGAAAAATAGAAAAGTCATCATCAGGTGAAGATTAAAAACATGGAATTTTCCGTGTTTTCATTTTTCCATGGAAATTTTCATGGAAATTTCCATGGAAAAAACCCGGTGAAAACGGTCGGAGTATGGACAGCTAGACTAAGAGATAAGCTTGTCCTGACCATACTGGCAGAAGAAATGCATAGACTAGAAAAATTAAATAAATTAAATTTTTGATTTATTTTATAAGAACTCTGCTCTACCACATTTTGGGGAATACCTTGTAATCTGAAATTCACTAAAAAAGGAAGCCTTAAGCGTGTTTGAATAACAAATCAGTTCTCTCAGGAACATCCTATGTTTACTCAGAATGGCCAGCATAACTGCCAGTGTAATAGATTACAACAGCACATCAAGGAGCACAGAAGAAAATTTACCTGGCACAGAAACAAACTTCGATTACAACAGAGTTATTTGTTATGAAAAACAGCCCTCTCTACTGACAGATATGAAGTTACACTCTCTCCTGAATCCTAGAAGAAAATACCTGTTTGGTTGTATATTATCAGCATTCTTTCTGACATTACTCTTTGTTTATTATTTATCATGGTACCTATGGATCTTCTTCATAATCAGGTCTGCGACTTCCAGAGAGCACTATACAAGCACAAAACATCAAAAACTAATGTTCCATAGAACTGGTAGCTTTTCTGACTCATCTAAGTGGAAAGACGGAAGATCTTACCCTCTCTGCACAGTAAGATAGGACATGAAAAGATGGCCCCAATTGTTTAGCTGTGCCATACTCTTCCATCCAAAACTGCTGATCAGTTTTTGCTTTCTAGTCAAACCCCAGTTCATTCCACTTGCAGCAGTCTTGACTCATGTCTTACACACCAGTCATGTCATAATCCTATTGACACAAAACATTAATGAGCTGTAGCGAGCATGGATTCCCTTTTCATTGAGCCTTTCATTTCTTCATATTTATTACAAGCATACTTACCATCTTCACGCAACATGTCTATTTTTTTTCAAAATGCATATATCCAGTAGCTAAAATCTTCCTGTATTTTTCAGGTACCACTGGTAGCTGTTATTTTCATCCAGGGGCACAATTCTCTGGATGGCAATTAACTGACAAAGCACTTGGTCACACTGACTGTCTGCCACATCTGGGACCTGCAGCTCCTAGGGGCATATTTTAAAGCCAGAAATGACTGATTTTTAGCATATGCTATCTTTGACAGAGTAGTCACAAAGTGCCTGGCTAACTAATCTGATGTGTTGTAACAGATCACTGATCGTCAATAAATAGAAGCCTTGGGCACATGTGTGTCCCCCAAGGTCCATATAGGCCTGTGTGAGCCTGAATATGGCAGTTTTGTCCTGCCCTGTATCTTTTCCACCCATTCTAGGAGATCTCCTCCTCCCCTCCTTGACTTTCATACGTCTCCTTTCTACTCATAATATTCATACAATGAAATCCATTAAGAATATTTTTCTGAATTAAAATTCACTTCTCATTAATGTGAATAAAGCTTAAATGAATCATTTATCCTGCAGTATTTACTGACTTACAGATAATAATCTTGCATTACAACTAATAGGTAAAGGTCAGCTTGCATGATTCACTGTTAATTTGTTTTCATTTAAACTAATTTACTTAGAATTTGTACAGCATTGGTTCCCTAAGGGAATGCATCAAAAACTATGACCTGATGACAAGTAGAACCATTAAATTATAACAGAATTATTAATAAAACAGTCTTTCTATAATTTGTTAAAAATCTTGGGAGATATTAGCAACTTATTTATGTAAGATATGGAAAGTACATCTGTGATATAATTGCATATAAATTAAAAATTTGCCTAGGGAGACTGTACAGTGGTCATAGTTTTAAAATGATTGGCAGATACATTAACATTGAATGCCCCAGGAGAAAGATAATGAATTCTGTGTTTTGCTTTTTTTTCTGATTTCCAAGGAGAATGTTAGTGTGTTCTTTTGTTTGTGATACTTGACATTGTCATAACTAGTTGACTTAAAAAATGAAGTCACTTACAATGCTGGTCTTGTTAATAGCTAGTTGGGTTATTTTGACTTTCATTTAGCTTATGAGTCAGAGCTAGAAAAAAGAATGAATAACAGTCTCAAGAAACATAAGGAAATTTGTCTCAAGTACATGCAGATAAGATATTTTAAGTGTCATTGAATTTTTATTTTGGACAGGAAAACCAAACACATTCTTTAATGTGCTTTTTAAATTAGATGTCCTTGTTCTTTGGTTTATTTATTGTGACATGATAAGTAATGTATTAATTAAAAAATCTTGCCAGCCATAGATCTGACCTAGGTGATCTGACTTAGATCAGGCTTTAACCACCTGAAATCTATCATTGATTTAGAGACTTTTGCATGACTGTAGCATGGGAACTCCAGATGGCCAAAGATAACCAGAAGTGGTAGCTCAAAACACTCTTTTATTTCCCTCTAACAACAGACACTGACATGTTTGCACTCTGCTCAATCATTAGACTACACAGACATTCTCTTCACTTCATTAAAGCAAATTTATTTTTTTGTTTAAAAAGTCATATTTGGACATATTCTTAGATGTCACATCATATGACAGAGGTTATGGTCATCTCTAGTTAAAAATATATCTACTAATTAACACTGTTCTTAGTAATACACAACAGGATGCACTGCAATGTAGTGGGAAGAGCAGGAAAGGAACATTTAGAAGACCTGACACCTAATTTCTTGGAACTGAGACACCTTGAATGTGCCCTTAAAATTTAAACTGGTTTCTAAAAGCATGTGATAAAATAGGA
The DNA here is from genome assembly GCA_013399195.1 of Dicrurus megarhynchus. Lineage (NCBI taxonomy): Eukaryota > Metazoa > Chordata > Aves > Passeriformes > Dicruridae > Dicrurus > Dicrurus megarhynchus. The sequence continues at coordinate 3,368,647 of VXAD01005101.1, read as the reverse complement.
TATCACGTATGTCATGTTTGAAAAGGTATTATGTCAAAAGATCTCCTCCAAATTGTACTGTAAGAAATGAGAAACCTTATTAGTGTCTAAATGCTTATCTTGTCCATTTTGTCATATAAACATTACTGATAGATCCTAAATTTAATTCTAAAACATCATAATAGCCAACCATTTGAATAATATTGTAAAGTCTAAATATTGGGAAGATTCCATAAAAGATGGCTTATCTAATTAACAGATAATTAAACATTAGTGGCCAAGAGACCTGGCTGGATGTGTATCTATTTTTATCTCATAATTCTAATGGATTTTATGGACAGAATTGTATTAAAAATTAATAATTTCTTATGGATTTAATTGGTGGAGTAAGCTAGCCGTGCTTCTCACATGCAAAAGAGTTTTTAGCTTATTTCAGGTTTTTTCTCTCCTTTGTAATATATGCCAGGAAACGTTATGTCTTTATTTCTCTCTCTGGAGACATTAATATTTTTTCAATTTTTTTTTAATTTTCAATTTTATTTTTAGAAAAATATGGATGTGAATCTCTTCCCCAGTCCAATTTTCCATACCTGGGTAGAATTGTGGGAACACCTACATGACCTGAGATCTCGTGGGGACTTCACTCTAGGTCACTAGCATAATCTGAGAGCACGTAATTGCCCAGAACTCTTCACCATCTAAGTTAATTTGTTAGTTTCAAATTATTAAACCACCTTCAATAAACAATTTTGTGCTGCACTGTTGTTGTCATTTAACCCCAGCCATCAAGTACCATGCAACTGCTCTCTCGCTCTGTCACCCTCCCCTCAGTGGGGAGGAGAATTGGAAATAAAAGGTAAAATTCATGGCTTGAGATAACAACAGTTTAATAATTGAAAATAATGATGATGATTATTATATTATTATTATTAATAATAATAATAATAAGTAGTAAATAAAAAGAGAGAGAGGAATAGCACCCAAGAGCTACACGTAACATCAGCCCATCCCCAAGCAGTGATCAGCAGCCCCCATTCAACTGCTTTGTTTATATGCTGAGCATGACATTCTGTGGTGTGAAATATCCCTTTGGCCAGTTCGGGTCTGCTGTCCTACCATGCTCCCTCCTGGCTTCTTGTGCACCTCTCCCCTGGCAGAGCTTGGGGAACTGGAAAGGTCTAAGTGTAAGCACTACTCAGCAACAACTAAAGGTACTAAAGTAAACACACAAAATCTGTTATTAACATTATTCTTATATTAAATCCAAATCGCAGAGCTGTACCAGGTGCTAGGATGAAAATTAACACTATCCCAGAAAAAAAAAACCAGGAAAATTACTGATATTACCAGATATAGTTTAATTCAGTATCTTGTCTCCTTTGAGGCACAATAGAAAATGTTCAGAAACAAAACCTTACCCATCAGCACCCAAAATCAGTAGGCCACTCTGGAAAATTAAGTCCCCATGAATTTTTGTCTTAATCCAATTTACATTTAGTTTGATGTCTGAAATAGATATGGTATTAGGTGATATAACTCTGGAAAGTCTCGGTATAATTATAAGCTTTTAATATCCTTATAATCTTTTCCATCTCTTGTCTCCCAACTTCATCCTGAACAATGAATTTCACAGTCTTAATATATCCACTAGAAAAATCTATATCTTGATTTTATGTTATTAGGTATACAGAAACTTCTACTTTATTATTTTTAATGTCCTTTAGAACTGAATTTTCCAGAGAGGGAACATTTTAAAGATGGCAAACAGTAAAATTATACAAACAAGTTTTTTATGGAACTACAATGAAGATATTCATTTTCTGTCAACTCTGCACAGCTATCTACAGCAGGCAGTTTTATGTCTACAGGATAGACCTACAACAGATAGTATTTATGCAATAAATACTTCTAATTCACTACTGTAAATATTGCTTCTTTTGCTATCTTTCAAATAATTCTGGTTTGATTTGTGTCACTTGACTAGTATTCATATTTAATCAACAATAAGTTTGTATTTCTCTACAATTGTTTAAAAATAGAGACTATATAATTAAGTTCATTTCATAGAATTTGTTTAAAGGCCACATGCTTTATTTTTGTCATTTTGGGTATAAAACAATGACAATTTTTATTGTGTTGGACTTTTCAACTGCATCACTGAAGAAGAGTAAATATTGCTGATCAAAGCAAAAAGAGGAATGGGGCAAAAGTTGCTCAACAGAGTAAAACCAGGAGAATTTCTGTCATGATTTTTTGCATACCTTTAAAAGCCTGTATGTCTCCATTGAGAAGCTTTTCTTTTCTTTCCTTGGATTTGGGTTCCTTTACAACCTCACTCTTAGTTTTGATGATTGATGAGACTTCCATCTCTAACAACCCAAAGTGGCTTTTAAGGCAAGACATTCCATCTTTGATATGTATCTGCCTTAAATTTTTCATCTTTTCTTTTTTTTTCCTCTGTGCTTTATTCCAAAAGGCAAAGAAGTTTTATTTAGAGAAGCCTTAGAAATATTATCCTGCTTCTAATGTCCTACTAAATATCCTACTAAAGAAGGTGCAGCCTCAATTCTTGCTTTGAGTCTCTTTCACACCAGGACTTCAGAGAACAGACAAGCTGCCCATACAGTTAGGATTGTTGCTATCACAGAGACCATGAACACCAGGTATTTTTGTGGAGATACTTTAATCTGTAATATAATAATTTTGAGCTCTTAAAATGAATGACAGATAGCTGTCCAGCATTGATCTTGACCCATCTACATCCTCAGCCTGCTCATGTGTCATGGACACATTACCACCACTTTTTTCCAGGAGGTTCTTCAGCATGTCTAAGATACAGAATTCAGGTATTCTATTAGTTTTTAAAGCTGTACAGATACAGGCACTTTCGTGTTTTAAATCCCTATCTGCTTCCAGCATACTTACCAACACTTTGCTATATGCACTGAATTTGCTAAAGCAAGATGCATTTGTAAGAGAGCCTGGAATCATAATGTTATTTAAAAACAAGCTAAATGAATAAAAAAGTCAACAGCTTAGCATCCAGAGCAAGGTTCTTTTACAGCCCAAGATTTTGTCAAAACTTTAGAGGAAGAATAGACAAAATCATTTAGGAAGGGATTTATCAAAGGTAGGCCAAACAAGTGAGTTAATTATGTATTTCAACTGAACCTACATTATTTTTCCCATTTATTCTATTGCAATTGCTATAAGCTGCCACTCAAAATCTGAAGAGCACCAACTGAATATAGAGATGAATTTTGACTATACCACCCTGTCATCACCATTCCCATTCATAAAATACAGGCTGAATATTGTAGGCTTTATTTCTTAAAAAAATCCATTAATAACCATTCATTGTATACTTCATTTTTTTTAGTTGCACTTAGGCAGAAAATAATTATAGAAAGCATCTTGTTTGGAGCTTAAATTTCAGCTTAAATTTCCTTTCTACAGGAAATTAAAAATCATAAGCAGACATTTTCTAAAGCCAATAAAGCCAAGAAGTGAAATCAGCTATTATCCCTCCATTCAGCAATGGTGGTGGCAAAGGCCAAATACTTCAACAGTTTCTGTGAATTTCAACAGGAACCTCTGTTCTTTTATAAGGTAGAATATATATTACACAAACCATATCTACCTCAGGAATTCTAAGGCAAATATAGTGGAGTGTCAAAGATTTATAGGGGAAGTACTATATACCCTTACCCCATTCACCTCCTTCCCCTGACATTTACTTAGAGCAGAGACAAAATACCAAGCAGAGATCTTGGTACTCTTGTTGATGTTCTTATGTTCCTATCATGATATAAGCTTTTCTGTCTTTGCTTTTTGATCTGTACTGAACTACCCTATTGTCCAGCTATATTTCTGCAAGGTTCTTTGAAAACTATTATTATTATTATTATTATTATTATTATTATTATTATTACTGTTACATACGATAGACGATGGTTTATGCTGATATGGGGATTGGGATTGAAATAAAAGTTGAAGGGATGATGGAAATACTTAATTAACTATCATAAACTTCTATTTAAACAGTGATGGTTCTTAAGGTATGTGGATTTACTTTTGAATTCATGGAGTGGAAAAATTATCTTGTCCCATCAATTTTCACAATGACTTAGACCCACAGTTCAAAATGGAACATAAGGAGAGATTTAGATCACCAGTTTTCATAACTAAACCATACAATAGAAAGTTTAGTTATCTAATTCTGAGATAAACGAAGTAAAATGACAACATACTCTTAGTGAACTAACTCTAAAGAAGCCAGGCTGGTTCAGTAAATTACAGTACATCCCCAGAGACTCTTGTATCAACCCAAAAAGCAGTACAAGGACAGAATTAAACACCCAAACCGATGAGATTTCTAAATGAAATGCATATTTCAGTCAGTGAAAACTAAAAAGTGTCTATCTGTGCAATGCTTTTTTAACAGGTGTCATTGTTAAATTAAGGGATTCACAAAAGTATTCTGTAGCTCCGTAGTAGTAACGAGCTTCAGTAAAAGCATTATGTTCAAACCTTTCTGTGTAGTTTTTAAAAATTATATAAAAATAAAATTTTAGGAGTTGATGTTTAAGAATGTACTATCAATAGTTGTCATATTTAGGTTCGAGGGTACTAAAAACATATATCCTTTAGCACACACCAATACCAAGAATCCTCCCCTAAGCTGTCATTTCATGAGAAAGGTTGAAGGCTAATTCAGGGGTAAGGATAACATAGTTTGATTAGAATTGGAGCTGACACTTAAGACCTTCTGAATTCTGTTTGTTGTCTCATACACAGTATTATGACTGTCATTACTGTATTTTCCTGAAGCAAGAACCTTATGTGTCAACTCTGAAAAACTGAGTTACCTTCCTGAGTGATACTGAAGATCCAACAGTGAAGGTATGGCCACAGTGAAGGGTGAGCAGCAGCTCTGCAGAGCAAGGACCCATGCAGTGCTCACAGAATAGGTCAGCAGACTATGGTGCCACTGGTTAGAGGGAAAGATCTATCACCAAAATAGAAAGGATTGATGGACTTCTTTGCTCAGACTTATTTGCATTGAAGTATTTACTCTTCTCGATACTCACTAATGATTATTTTGTCTAATTGTGCAGCAAACAGCCTATAAAATATAAAGCATTTTACATAGTCAATTCATGGATTTTCAAGGATACAGATTTTCTGTTTTCTGAGAGTAGCAATGGAGTCATCTTGGATTCATTTTTATAATTAAAAAAGAAAAAAAATATATGTAAGTGTCAGCTAAAATAAAAAAAAGTTAAGTCTGCACAAAATCAGTCCCGAAAGCTGAGAAATACATTGATACTATTAAATTGTGTTGGAAAGATGACCCAAGAACTAGGAACATATACAGCACTGAAAAAGTACCCTGGAATAAACTGTTTAGAACTTCATTACAGCATTTTTACAGGACTCATAAATGCCTTTCCAAATACCTTACACCATATGTTTGCTTCATGTTGCCTATAAAGCTCAAGTAATTTATAAGTCTGCCACTTCTCTGTAAATTGATGTTTTGAGTGGCTTAAATTTGTCTGATGCTGTGGGAAAAAGCCATTGAATTTTATGTTCTCTATTTTCTGGATGAGCACATCTGCCAAAATAGGTTGCTCCAATGAGATAATAGAGCTTAATGTAGTTTATAGGTTGCCATTGAACACTTCTAATTTTGAGATGGGCTTCACTCAAAAATCAAGGCTACTGAAGAGGAAATGGTTTAAGTAATTTAAAAGCTCCTGCAACCTTCTACATTCTCTGATAAGTATTTCTAAGGTAGTCTATTAGGGGAGAAAAATTGAATACAGACAAATGTGTACAATAAATACAGGAAAAAAATAACCCCATGTAATTCCACTGAAATTGCGTGGCTCCTGGGCCGTGAACTACTCACCAGTGCCCAATTAACCAGTCACAAAAAGAGTGCAACATCAGGAGCTGAGTAAAACCAGTTCTGGAGGTAACAGAGGACAAAGAACAAGTATAAAACAAGTGTGAAACATTACATATAGTGATTGTAGATGTGAATTTTGATGTACTGTGAACTTGCAGGTCAATAAATAAAGCATGACAGTAAAAATAATGCGAGGAAGATTCCCATCCCCATGAAGAACCTGGAATACCAAAGATTGCCATAGCCCTCCCTCACAGCCTGAAACCATTGATCTAAACTGTCAGACAGGCAGTGAAAGGGGTCAGTAATAGCAGGATGAATTCTAGAAATTTTGAGCAGATATATCAACTTACCTGTATAAAAGATAAGTATTAATACAATGATAACTGGTCTAAACATAATTATTTGATTAGATTATTAGGACTTGGACCAAAACAAAATTCCTCCTTTGCATTCACAATCTGCTCCTTTGGACCATAACAAGAGTCTGATTGGTGGGAATTCAGGCAATCCATTCTGTAACTTGGATTCAGCAGATTCCCAATGTATTATTACAACACTTTGAACTAGAGAAAGCTCACAATAATAGTTATTTTGTGTGTGTGCACAAAATAACTGTTATTGTGTATGTGAGCCACAGAGCACCACCTGGAAGCTGGAAAAGATCTGAGACAGGTGCCTTGTACTACTAACACACCCTCCCCTTGAGGCAGAGCCGGCTCAGGCCATGCTACATTACTTGGCCTGGGGACCAGGACTCAATCCCTGGATGAGTGTGGGGGGGAATGAACTACATTTAGCCATGGTGATGGAATCCATGATGCTGGTGCTTACATGGTAAGAAAACCTGCCTATTTTCAGACTCAGATCTTTGTGAATGAATCCACTCTCTCTTCATCCTGTCTTCTGACTATTCCAATTTTAAGTTCATCTGAGAATAGTTTGTACTGCAATATCCTTGGCACTGATAGATTTTGATAGGAATTGAAACCTCTGAACACTACTGACACAAAAACAAATAATGACAATGGAAAATGACACTCATGAAATCACATAAAGCAGGTAACATTGGAAATACCACAGCCACATATAAAAATACAGATATTGTGGTTCAAATTTATTTTTGAACATAGTCTTATTGTAAATCATTAAATTTATAAGGAATTAGTATGGAAATTGGAAAAAAACCCCAACAAACCAACCTAGAAATAAGAATCAGACCTTTGTGTTGTGATTCCGCTTCTCAGTATCCTTGTGGTTTTTGTCATAGGAGTGGAATAAGTTACTTAAAAAAAAAACCCCTGAGTTCTCAAAGGCTCTAAAGAGTGAATTCTATAAAACCCAGGGACTTCATCAGTGTTACTGAATATTTTTTTTCATATATTTCCATATCTTTTTTTATTTGCCATTTAAGAAGTCTTGTAAATCCAAAGCTATTGCTTTCCTGCTTGTTCATTCTGTATTTTATGCATTTTAATTTTACCAACTGGTTCTTGCTGTTTCACGCATCTGAATAATTTTCTATGCATATAAAGAATTATAGTACCTGCATAATGTGGAGTGATCCACTTTCCTGTTACCTGAATTGTCCTTTGTATTGACAGATATGTTATGCCCATTAATTTATAGATAAAAGTGTAAATTCATTGTAAGCAACATTTCTAGGGAGCATTTCTTTGAAAACAACTGCTGTTTAGTTTGTTATACAGTGCATCTAACAATTTTCATCTTCTTTCAATTTTCCAAGCTTTTTTGCTTTTGACAATTGTTTGAAACACAGAGAATTACATTGCTGTTACAATGCTATTGTAATTAGTCCAACTCATTCTCTCTTGTGATGAGAACTTGAAAGGAGGCAATCTTTATAAATTCTTCTTCATTTAATATCTCCATCATTGTTTCACAGGGAGATGGATTTAGCTCATTCAAGATACATGAGCTGCAGGTTTTTAAGTGTATATGGAGGTCTCCACCATGTACTTACTGGAGCTGCACTGCAAAAAAACCCTCTTTTACACAATTTCTGTAAGAATCACAGGGAAAAGGGAAAGGACAGAAAAAAAAGATAATACAATTGATTTGAGTAATCCATATTTACTCAAATATCTGGGATATTTGCAAATACCTGCCAAGGAAGAAGCTCACTATATACCTTCTTAATTAACTGCTAAAAAGTTAGGAAGAGAAGAGATTATAATTAATGATTATTTGTGCTTAGGAGTCCAAAATGGAGAGACATTAAGGAAAACAGAGAAGATTATGAGGGAAAAAGGGGTAAGGTTGCTAAAGTATACCAAAGATCATCTTATTGTATTATAGTAATGAAGGGATGAGAAACTTCAGAAGTAAGATGAAATATCCAAGAATACATGAAGGACTTAAAAAAACAAAACATGTCCAGGAATTGTATAAAAAGTATCAAACATATAATTAAATTCTAAAGACAGATAACCATGATACCTTTTGCTGTAAGAAGGCAAAAAATAGAAGCATCCTTTGACAGCACATCAGTGTTTAATGCTGAGGACTGCTTCTTCCAGTAGTTCTGGAGATGGGTTCTTCTTCTTCTTGGCCACTGAAGCCCATCCAGAGGCTCCTGGGGTCTCTATGCCAGACTGAGCAGCCCTTTTCTATTTAAAGGTTCAATTGGTTTGCTGAGAGCATTTCTCAGACACACACATACACACAGATGCACAGACACAGAGAAGAAAATGGCAGCACCTGTAACACAGCCAGGCACAGAAAGGGTGCTACATTTAACTGCACCCACATACAGGACTGACTGAAACAGTACAGACTCCTCCTCTTCAGCTGGTCTGGGCTGAAGGGCACGAGTGAAAGCACCCACACAACATTATCTAGATTGACAAGCACAGTCCTGAATCCTCCAAGTATGGCATGGCCCTTCTGCCTGTCCAACATGCCTGCCCACATCCTGTGTCTCTTACCTGCCTCATGGGTCCCCTTCTCACTTGCCAGCAAACACAAACACTTTCAGACACTCATCTCATAGGCAGCCCATAATCACAGATCTCCCCCAAATACCAGCACAGACCTTTTGCCTGCCTGATACCCCTGCTAGACCAAGGGCGTCCTTGTCTCTGGTCCATCTTGAGGTTTTTTGACTCAACCAAACACACACTCAGACTCACATCAGGTTTGGGGAAGATACAGAAACTTACCTGACCAGCATCTGGCACATGGGCTGAGACTGATGGTCCGTCTCCAGCTGCCTGTGCAGAGCCCCTCACTCACCTCACTCTACCCCAGTTCCTCCAGCAGCTGACACTTGGAACACATCCCATTCCCAGCCCAGTGGCTGGGCCAAGACCCCCACCTACTCCAGTGTTTAGCACTTGGACCTCACTGCCTCCGATTGATGACACCGCAGGCCCAGGGAGCTCACACCTTGATATCCTAATTCCTCCTTTCTTCTAGTTTCCCCCTTCTTATCACTTACAAAGTCCAGGTTGATTGCCTCCAGAGCTGTGCCTGGAGTTTCTTGATGGCTCCTCAGCTTGTAACTGGGGACATTTTGTCTTTGGCATAGCCTCTGTTATCCTTCTTCTGTTAGGTCTGTATCTCTCTGTGTGTTCGTGGAGTTTATCTTTTGCTTCCCCCTTTATGTCATGTCTCCTTTGCAGTGAAAAGGCCCTTCCTTGGATAACCTTAATGAGACATCTTCCTCTGAGCTTCTGAATGCTCATACCATTATTTCTAAAAGGTGACTGGAAATCAAAATTAGTTTATAAAAATTACGTATAAAACATCATGTATATAGTTTGCTTTTTATAGAGTAGTGGAAAAAATCATATGTAAAGAAACATGACAGCTCTTGTAATAAGTTCTTTCCATGTATTGGAGTATTGCAACCCTCTGAGAAACCCTCAAAAAGAGGAAGAAAATATGCGACTTTCATATCTTTTATATATTACTGACTGTTAAGACCTGCCCAGTTATCACAAATGATCTTCACAAGAGAAAACATTGTTCACAGTTTCCTTTTTCCCTGTGCTGTAAAGCATGCAGAAAGAAAGGAGTTAACAGTTCTAATAGTTATGTACTTAAAAGGTATCTGAGACTCATGCTTCCACAAATGTCATCTGAAATGGAAAGAAAATGACACACAACTTCAGTAACATGCTAAGGGTGAAATACGTTTTATTAAGCTGTCTACAGAATGAAGCATCAGTGAAATGTTTGACAGGGAAGGATATGTACTAAGCAATGTTTTCTGACTCATTTTTAAGGCAAAACGAAAATCTTTTTTTCCAGAGAAAGCTGATGGGAAAATGTTCTCATAAACAAAGATCAGACCATGCAATTTTATTTGTCCTCCTTCTTCTCCTCCACTTCTTTCCATACAGTACAATTATCTTTTTAGAGAAGAATTTAGCTTTGCTCTAATTTAAAAGAAATGCTTGCAAAGTAATATATGTACTACTCTTACTGTAGATGTCCTGGCAGGACATCTACAGTAAGAGTAGTACAAAGATAGCTACTTAAGAGAAAGCAGAACATAATTAGACCATGAGATGACAAAATGTAACTAGTTTGTGAAGATGTCTAAAATTGCATCTCACATTAAAAAAAAAATCTCATTCTTCTGATGATGCATCTACTTTTAGCCTCTTTTCTAAAAAGCACATTTCTCAATGCTCAGAAAAACTTGGGTTGCTTTAATTAAGTTTCAGTCACATTTTAGAATCTGTCATGGTGTAAGGACTTCACTATCATCTTCTTTTGAAAATTTTTGTCCCTCATTTGATTCTGGTGCATTTTCTATTATTAATCTTTTGGGGTTTTTTGGCTGCAGCCCTCCTGTCAATTATGAAGTACAGTAGGAGTAGTAAATGTTCTGGAAAATTTTCAAGGACTACTACATCCCAGATTTGATATTTCCTTACAATATTGAAGTGTGATTTTAGGAAATGTGACTTCTGAAGGGAACCAGCTTGTGTTAGGATGTGCTTTGAGGTTTGTACCACAATAACATTCGTGCAGTTGGATGGGCAGTATGAGCAAATGGACATAAAGAGATCAGACTACATAAAAGAGCTGAAACAATGCAGTGGATATTTGTTGGGATCACTGGGCATGTGCCTTAGATAAATTATGATATAGATGCAGCTGCATTGACCCTGTTTTTCTGCCCCCTGATTATGATGCAGCCATACACACAGCTAATACATGAAGATTTTTCTTTTTCTTACTTTAGTTTCCCCCCTTGATGTTATATCTAATTGTGCTCATTTTCCTTGAAGTTTTTTTGAAGGTGGGTGTCTCTAAAATAGATATTCAACCGTAGTGAATGATTGCATGAAGGTCAGTAGCTGTGAGGACTAAGCCCCGATACAGTCAAAGCAATTTTAGCAGGATTCCATTTAACAATGAAATCCATTTACTTATTTCAGCCTACTGTTGTGTAGTCCATAGGCAATTTTATTCATGCATTCCCACAAGGTTGTCATTGCAATGACACTGCATGGTAATAAAAACTATGTGAAAACAAATGCTGATGAAAGTCAAGAGAAAATCAAGAGAAATTACCTATGACCCACTCATTGTGTTTCTGGTACTTATTAGATACAGCATGCAAAACTCACCAACACTCCAAATGCACGAAGGGCATTACTCAGGGTTTTTACTTGCTAGAAAGAATCTATTCTCAAACTGCAAAACCATTGGAAATAGATTTAATTTATTTTGATATTCACAGCAGTATGTTTTACTCTTTCATCAATTTTTAAAATGGGACTATTTGTAATAAATGTAATATTTTGACTATCAAATAAAAGTTTCATAGATTTTCTTTAGTGTCTAAAGCTGCTTCCAGTGCCAATAATGTGTTAAAGAAATACTGGTAAAGAGATGGGGATAACTGGGTGGCAATTAGGAGAACTAAGTACAAGTCATTCATGATTTTGAGATTCCTCAACACTCTGTTCCATGAGCATCCAGTATTTCTCCATCCTCATCCAGACACCAAACTGGTTCAGAGGTTACCAGAAGCTGCAGGTATGTATGTGCCAAACAAATTGTGAATAATGCAAGTAGAAAGATGTCATTCTCAAGCTTTCACTGTTCTTTTTCTTTTTTCTCCCACCTTTTTTCTTACATGGTGAAATCCCTAGATCAGTGTAATTAAATACAAAAGTATAAGATGTGTTGAATGAAGCTTTTTTGATTTTTGATTTGTTTTTACCTAATTTATTCTTCTGGAAAGCAAATATCTAACCTAAACTATGCATTCCAAAGTTAAAGGAAGGACATCCCCATGTGACATCTGCCTTACAATGGTATGGATAATTGCCTGAAGATTCACATCACTTTTTGATGACACAGAAAGTATCTATGTGTATAGCTTAATATTAAGTGTAAAGATTTAATTCAATTCAATTTAATTGAATTTTATTTTATTTTACTTTATTTATCTAGAAGAAAGCTTTCATTGCCAAATGTAAATTATACTGTCCATTTTAATCTGAGAAGTATACAATTCACAATTGTTCTTTGTGTCAATGAGATCAACACTACTCAAGTAGTGTCTAGGCATGTATTTTATTTGCAGTGAAAACCACAAAAAAGTACAAAATCTAAGCACAGTACAATCACACACAACAGCTTTATTGATTGCCCTGTTTTGTCTAGACTTTAAATGGGAATGACAGTCATAGATGTACAATAATATCAATCAAAATATTTGTTATGTCATACACAAAAAGTCAGGGCAATTCAATTTGCAGTATTGTATTTTTGTTGTTTTTCTTTTCATTTTTACTAGTTAACTACTTTTCAATATCCACTGGGAGTTTATGTGGTTGTTGTCATTTTAACATGTGCAGACACAAAAAATACAAAAAAATACTTTTAGGTACAAATTATACTGCATTAGTTTAAGAAAGAGCACAGAATTTAGATAGTTTTTTGAGTATTTCTGTGTTTTGATAAAATGTAGGTGTACATGCAATCTTTAAAGCTCTGTTTCATCTTCAAAAACATAGTATCTTGCTAGCATACATTACAGAAAAATAGAGAAAAACAGTAATAGTAGGAGTCATGATTTTTGTATGCATGCCACAGATCAATACAATATTGATGTTCAAGGTAGAGTCTTTTGTTCAAATTTCCTAGGAGCTTGTTCTACCAATACTTTCTCTGATTAAAATTAAATACAAGAAAGCCAAATCTGAACCTTTCCTGTTTTCTAGCATTTATCAAGTTAGAAGATGTAAAAACAAGTGAGCAGTTCATAACAGATTGCAATATTACTGCAATATTATTAGAAATTAAATAGTCTGTCAGTATTACACCATGAAAGGAATTCCAAGATTCATGCATAGTATCTGGGATTTTTTCTCAAACCCTATATCCACTACTAATCTCTCTACCCCATATTTGGTAGTAGTTCATTCAACAGTACATTTTGATTTTTTTCTAATGTTTTTTACAAACTTCAAAGATATTTTCACAGTGAATGTGCCTATTTGCCTAATTCTCTCAAATTACTTAGTCACTTATTCACAAAGTCAGACGGGAAAGGAGAGGAAAACAAAATATTAAAAAAATCTGGAAAAGGACTAGAGAAGGAAAGACTTGTAACCAAATATATATGAAACTCTACAAGTTATGTTTACATCTATCCTATGATATGAAATTAATGAAGTTCAAGGTGAACAGGACATTCCATTCTTATGCTTAATGCTGAGAAGTAGAATTCTAAGTAGAATTTCATTGAGCTGGGAAATAAATATTGGACCTGCAGATTACTTGAACTTTTCATATTAGAAAGATCCCTTTCACGTTGTCTATCTGATTTACAAACTGTGCAGTTACCATTCATGTTCCATGAGCCTGAGTGAAGCAATGCTGGGAGTGCAGACACCTTGTTGTGATTTTAGATTGTGTCAGGTCAGGACTGCCCACTGCTTACTTATGAGTGTGTAACCCTCCTTCCCACTCTGATTTAAGCATTTGCTTGCTTCTTTTAGTTCATTTTTTGGAGACAGAAGTGGGCATGTTTTTGCTTTCTAATATATCTATATTCAGCATCAGTCTTTCATCTTTATTCTTTCAAATATCCTTTTGAAGTCAGTCTGTTGGGGATTCTTTAGTTAGGTAGTTTGTTTCAATATTTCCATCCAGAAAATGACATGAAGACCAAAATTAAGGCGGTGTTTCTCCAAGAGCAAGTAAACAGGATCAATTGCATTCTATCCACATTCACAATAATGGAGAAAAACAGTTTTTTTACCAGTTCAATATAGAAAAAGGGAAAGGTGACTTCTTTGATATAGCTGCAATAGCTGATAGAAAGTAGGTCAGAAGAGGACAGTAAAAGATGTTGCTTGATTAAAAATAAAATTAAGGCAAACCTAGCTTAAATGTCAGTGTACTTGGACTATATATGGGCATTTAGCCAAGGCCTTGAATGAAGGATATTATTAAAGGAGAAAAATATCCCTCAAAATCATGACTCATTTTTGTTCCCAAATTATGTGGATAGAAAAATACCAATCAAGTTAAAAAAATAAGAAGCAATTTTCTCATGGCACTCTACATTCAGTGCAGTATGTTTCCACCTGAGCCCAAAAAGAAACACCAGTATCCAATGTGAGAAAGACAGAAAGGGAAAACATTGTCTCTGATCTGTTCATCTTGCTGACAGCATGAAAAGTAATTACAGTAACAGTGGGTAACCTGTGTAAAGGGCTATGTGGAAGCATTTCAAACGAGTGTAAGAAAGAGGGTGCAGAAATTGAATTTACATTGCATATACATTGTTACATAATGTTACATCATTCCATCAGGGATTATAACTGAGAAACTTTAGGAAGATGGCACTGTAACTATATTTACACATACAGTAGTAGGTGTCCTCTCCCCAGGCTTAAATACCACTGCTACCTCATCCCCTGATTATGGAAAAGAACATCACCAAAAGCACATCAGCTTTTATTGAAAGACTTTATTCCTTATTCACAGCAGTGCCACCATTTAGAAAAATCAGAGCAGTGTAGCATTTCTAAGAACCAACTTTCCTAATGGTAAAAGTGATCTAAGGCTTGAGGATATGTATTTTAATTTCCTTCATGTTACATTTTTTGGTTCATTCACAAGTAACTGTCACAGGCAGGTGCATCTGCAAGGCTTTGGCGGCTGGTAAGATGCAAGACTACATCACTGGACTCAAAGTAGCTTTGAAGACATTTGCTGTAAAGTGTGCTAGCCAAATCACTTGATGAATTCATAAACAAGTGGGATGAATAAGCCAAGGCAAAATATTGCCAAAAGTGGTTTTGCTACTTTATTTAGTTAGCATTGTTACTTCATCCAGAGCTCTCCACAACTCTATGTTTTCCTTTGTGGAAATATCTCTCTTCCTCTCGTGTTGTTGGAAAACCTTTTTTTTTCTTCTCCTGCTGTGTTGGGTAAGCTTATGACTTCTGCTCAGGTTATATAAACAAAACATGAGTGAGAGCTTGACACGCTCAAGATAACGTCAACATTGTCACAGTTTAACCCCAGCTGGCAGCTCAGCACACACAGCCATTTTCTCACTCTCCCCTTGTTGGATGGGAGAGAGAATCAGAAGTGTAAAAAGGAAAGGACTCATGGGTTGAGATAAAGACATTTTAACAGGTAAAGCAGAAGCTGTACATGCAAGCAAAGCAAAACAAGGGATTCATTCACCACTTCCCATGGGCAGGCAGGTGTTCATCCATCCCCAGGAAAGCAGAGCTCCATCACAGGTAATGGTGATTTGGGCAGACGAACACCATCACTCCAAACATCCTTCTCTTCCTTCTTTTTCCCCCAGTTTCATAAGCTAAGCGTGACACCACATGCTCTGGGACAACCCTGTGGTCAGCTGGGGTCAGCTGTCCTGGCTGTGTCCGCTCACAACTCCTTGTGCACCCCCAGCCTCCTCAGTGGTGGGGTGGGGTGAGAAGCAGAAAAGGCCTTGACTCTATGAACTCTGCTCAGCAACAGCTGAAACATCCCTGGGTTACCAGCACTGTTTTGGTCACAAATCCAAAACACAGCTACATACAAGCTACTGTGAAGAACATTAACTCTACCCCAGCCCAAACACTGTACACACATAAGTGATTTTATATGACTACATGGAGATCGGCATATTTCTGGAATCACTGTCCAGATGCTTTCCTAGTTGTGACAGGATCAGTATTTTGTTTCAAGTCTTAAATCCTGTCAGCAAGAACATAATAAAAAAGGGGCCAGATGTGCTTCTTTGCGTGTCCAAGTGCGACACTCAGCCAGCGTAAACTGGCATAGCACCATAGAAATCCATTACAATTATACTGGCTTCGATAAGCAGATAGTGCAAACATTAACTATCACCCTTTATTCTAGACAAACAATGTGAAAAAGAAAACAAAATTAATTTTAGATCATGATAATATTCTATAAAATAAAATGAATAAAATCAGGTGAAATTAAGTAATGTAAATAATTCTATTCCAAGTAAAAGATACAGTTTTTTTTTAAATGAAAACAAAATATGCAAATCAGAAACAATACAAAGGAAACAATTCAACACAAAATCACCTTCATACAAGAAAATACACGTCAAAAATCCTGATATGCAGTTTGTGCACTCTATTTGTGAAATAAGGTCCAAGTTATTAAAAAGAATGTCTCAGTTCTGAGGAAACCTCTCAGGTCCTACACTTTCTCACTGGTTCTGAATCAAATAGCTATCTACTACTGGGAGTATTCCCTTTCTAGCAATGTTACTTGCCCCGGAAAGACCTCTCTAGCCCTCAGGGCTGGTGTCCCCACTGAAGACTCCCTATTTCTGCTGAGTATTTAGTTCTAAGAGAGAATTAATTCCTTAAGGAACTCATCATTGCCTCATACATTTTATTCTTAAGGAAATGCAGACAATTTGAAATATTTTTTTTAGTTCCTAGAAAAACTGCACCGTAAAAAACCAAAATATCTTTTTACACTCAAATTAGAAGTTTAGGAAACAGAAAGAGCTTTAAAATAAATAAATAAATATGCACCTTATAGCTGCACCTACTCTCACTTGAGTTGAAGGTAATCAGTTTACTTCTGGAAGCAAAGTCATGTAATTCCCAGGAGGATTGACATAAGCCATAGTCTCAATTCCAGGCCTTCATCCCAAAGCCATTCTTTAACTTGTTTCTCCATAAGCACAGTCATTACTTACCTGCCCTTCTCTCAATTTCTGCCATGGAAAAATACCCCCTTAGCAACTTTCTAATACTTTCTAACCTGAGAAATTGTTCTGTGCATTCAACTCAATGCCCACAGCTGTCTTTGACACAGCCCTGGCTGCTCTGTGGACTCAGCTAGAACCAACATCTACTTGGATACAAGGAAATCACTCACTGGATAGGACTGAAGCAGACTCAGTATTTGACTGGAACAGTAAATAAACCATTTACCTACAATGAACAAAGTTGTCTTTTCTTACTAGGTAGAGAATATCTGTTGTCTGGAGTGACTTAAGTGATATTTTATACTCTGAAATTCATACCATATGCGGTCACAGAACTGTATTTTCCTCCATACAAAGACAACAGCAATGAAAATAGGGTAGAACTACCCTTCAGTAGAAACTAGGTGTTGCAACACTTTGAAGCAAGAGTTATTCAGAGTCCATGAATGAGCTAGCTGCTTTCCCTCCTGGTTTCACGCAGAGCATCTAAATTTTTCGCTCTGTTTAGCCTTGCTATTTTGAATTCCAAGGAGTGCTGCCTTCAGATGTCCCTAGGAGAGGGAGAGGGAACAAAATAAATAAAAAACCAAACAAAATCCCTACCAAAACAAACAAGAAAACAAGTGAGATAGCTGGAAGAGGAGGAGACAAAGGCTTGGGAGCCTACTGTTCCTGACTTCATTACACGGATATGAATGTAGGTGGCATAAAATATCTCTTGACCAGAACCTACCTCCTGGGCCAGGTATACAAACAAGTTATGCAAAAGGTGGTTACTGCCCTTCACTGATGCCCTCATCCACAAGAGTTAGTTAGTATCAATGTCAGAGAATAAACTGTAGGTTGAGAAACAGTTTCACATAGGTTTTAGATAAGAAGGGAAATTACTACAGTGATAAGAAAGGTAAGATTTCAGACAATCCCAGTTCTGAGTTTGGCTCAGATATCCTCCTTCCTCTCACCTCCTAAAACATGGACATGATCTCCTCCACCACTATATAGAGAACTCTCTTAAAGAGAATGCCTACTTCTATACAGAGACTGCATTAAATGCTTTTTTCTTTTGCTAATTTTGGATAATTGTCTTAAAAGCTAGATGTCAGATTAATATGAAATAACCTTGGGGTAAATGGATATTGCATATTATTCTTATGCCACTTTGACTATGTGGTGAAACCTTCTTTAAGTGTGAAACTTGCATCCACTTCACTATACCATAGCCCCATAAAATATTTTCTGGAGGAGAACCGCAGCTGGTCTCACTGAGTTCTCAAAGAGTCAGCATCCCCCACAGTGAAACAATTACGTAACCAAGGCAGCTGTTTACCATTCACTTTAAAAACATGAATAAACAGCCTTCAGCCCCTCCTTCATGTTGCCCAAAATGTGTGTTTTGTGACACTTGCAATTAAATTGTCTCCAGTGTACCTTTTAGAGTAGGGAAATATCATAGCTGTAGAGAAAGGACAGTCTTGTTCTAACACAGATACAGGAACAGTAATTATCAAGTCAAGTCTTATTAGCTATCCAGGGCTTCTTCACTGTAATTATTGTATCTCTTTTTTTGAAGACCACTATAATGCAACCCTCTGGCAGTCAGCTCGTTAAACTTGTACCTATTTTTTCTCAGAATAAAAAGTGTTACACTGCACTAATTTTATTATTTATACAAAAGAAAATTATATATATGACAATGTAGAACAAAAAATAGAAGTTAAGAAATCCTGAGTTGCTCTCTTCTTATTCCAAAAGCAATACTTTCCAAAATGTTTTTCCCCAGTAGCAACTAGAAGCTGTGCTGTGTTTTTTGTCACAGGTCTGCATATATGTGTATTGCTCTCTAAATAACACAAACCAAACCAACCAAATAAAATCCCGAGACAAAACAAAACAAACAAAAGCCAAACCCAACCAAAAACCCCCTGAACTTAAAACTCCAAAAGGACAGTTGCACTTCTGTAGTTTTGTATGTTCCATGGGAGCCTGACACAGAAAAGTAGTGAATTTTCAGGAATTTACAACACCTCGTGAAAAAGAACTGGGTCCCTAATAACTTTTAAAGACCTTTATCTGCCGTGCAAGAGGCAAGTGGCAGTCTGAAAGTGCAACCCAGCTCTCTGAAATAGGGATCGTGATGGGAGGATTATTGCTGAATTAGTTTTACAGTGAAATTTTTCTGTAAACTATAGTATGTTGCTTGCATCTCCTTCCCGTCCTCCAGAAGACAAAAATCTTGACACAAACAACAAGGAAGCAAATGA
This sequence comes from Dicrurus megarhynchus, assembly GCA_013399195.1. Taxonomy (NCBI): domain Eukaryota; kingdom Metazoa; phylum Chordata; class Aves; order Passeriformes; family Dicruridae; genus Dicrurus; species Dicrurus megarhynchus. Next base: position 3,349,281 of record VXAD01005101.1, on the reverse strand, counting down.
GATTTCTAGGACTAAGCCCACTCCTGCCTAAAAGATTAATTTCTACAGGGGAGGGTTATCACAAGTGCTGATCTATCTTCTCTCAGGCCTGAAACCTGTAAGATTTTTGACCATTGTAACTTAAAGACTTTTTATGATATTGACATAATATCCAGTACCCAAAATGAGGAGCACCATGAGCAATATGTAATACCCTTTAAGCTTTTACAGACTTCAGAAGGAAAACAATAGATGACACTGTTCTGATCCCAGCCCCAGGAGTCACTATTGTTGGTCCACAATGAAAAATGTCACTTTTTCCTTCTTTTGACCCAGTCTATCACTAGTTTCCTTCACTTCTTAACAAATCCAGATAACAGTGTAAGAATGCAAGGGTGAATATTAAGGAAGAATATTATTAGGACACCTTGTGGAGATGAAGCATCCCAAAGAATAAACCTTATGAGTCTACTTGTCGAGAGGCAGAGAGCAAAGGATAATTAGCGATATCCTTGTGTGAATTTCTTGTATTCAGAGTCAAAAATGTATAATGTCAAACCCCAGTTTTAGCTGTATTAATAGCAAATCTTAATCCCTAAATAGGGAATTGGGAGAAAGGTTTTTCCTTGCACAGAAACACACTGAAAAATCATGCTCGCCATAGAATAATAATAATGTCAATGTGAGTTCACCCAAATTTGAAGAGATATTGCATCTCAAAGAATTGAGGGAATTTTTATCACTAACTGAGCACATAGACATTGGAGAAGCACAACTGATAACACAGTGAATATTAGCATCAAAAAAGACTGAAACTTTATTATGTGAATAATTTTTAGAGCTACAAAGCTAAAACTACAAAAAATCTTTTGTGTGGTGTTGGTCTTTTGATTTTTTCTGCATGTTATGCGTGCCATAAAATCAACTTCTACAACTGTTTAAGATAAAAATTACTTCTCACATGTTTCTCAGAAAAATGCATGCAAATTTCACAGCTCATCCTAGAATGTTAATCAATAGATAGTCTAAATATTCAAAGTTTTTATTAACAGAATACAGAAATAAAACATATTGTCTCATTTCTTTCATGTTGTAATCCTTAGGTAAAAAATGAATGTTGAAAAAGTTTTGGGTTTCCCCTTTTTCCTACTCTTGCATGAAAGCTATGCTTTTAACTTCACAAAACCTTTGGGATTTGGTTATAGCAGGAAAACCACATGCCTCCTCCTAATGTGTTTTGTTGTTTTAATGTATTAACTTCAACAGAAAAATACGTATTCATTAAAAAAATCACACATAAAAATAATATATTCAAAATGTTATATCTATGTACATCTAAATCTGTAGGAAAATAGAATATGAGGGGGAAGAAAGTGAATTTTTAAGGATGTGTGGTCCATCAAAGATTAACATTTACTGGGTGAAATAATTGGCAAATATTCAAGTTGGGCACTGAGGAAAAGGGTTTCCAGATAACAACACAGTACTTTGTGATTCCACAAAACCTCTGTTCTGAAGGAAATTAATATCTTTTTCTTGAATTTAAAAATTCATTGAATAAGTATTTCAATACACTGTATAATTATTTCAAGTATTTTGAATTTAGCACCAAGTTGTTGATAAATGGAATTTTTAAATTTCCATTATAAACCTCAATTTTTTTTATTACTTTCAATCTCTTGAAGAAATTATTAAATTCATTATGACTTAAAACATGTTAAAACCTTAGCATGATACCAAACATACCTTTAGTTCAATAACAATTTTGCGAGAAATCCTCTGTAATTTGTAACCTTGAATACACCTAATAGCTAATATTTTGCTTTCTTCTCATTTATTTAGTGCAGGTTTAATTGAAATAATTAACATTATTTCTAGATGATAAATGCCTTGGAGAAGAAAAGCTGAAATGGTGAAAATTACTTGCTTGTGGGATTCATTCTGGCAGTGGGCAGGACTGTCTGCACAGCATTGTGATTTGTATGACAGCCTTATCTTTCAGTTATATTTAAGGTATTGAAAGACCCTTACTAAGAGATTAAACAAAGCCCATGGATGTCTTAATATTATTTGTATAATAGATGCAAACATTCTGTAGCCTGAATTAATGCAGAGGAGAAAGAAGAAGGAGAAGCAAGCAGATCACATTAGAGAAATTGCCAGACAACTGTGAAACATGCACAGAACCAGTTAGGGAGATAGGCTGATCAAGTTTACATACAAATTCCAGGAGATATTGCACAAACAATGCAGAGCCTCCCCGCTGTGCTCCAAAATCTCAGTCCAGGCTCACTTTCCTCTGATAGAATCTAAATGGAATTTTGAAGCCTGCATGACAGCAAAAGCATTTCCATTTTCTAAAAATGTTTTCCTTAGATCCTTTCTTACACAAGTTCAGTTTTAGAAGATTTTTCATTTTTGTTATACTCCTTTTAAAACTTTCCCCTCCTTTTAAAATGTCTCGTTATGAAAACTCTGTGCTTTACAGAAAACTTTTAGTATAATATGTGAATGTTTCTGTGTTAATATTGAGATCTTGGTAGGAAAGATAGACACTATTAGCACCTCTTGCCCTGGCTCTAGTTTCCCTTACCATTTTCAAGATTATGAAACTCAGAAATATGTGCTGCTAAAACAGCATCTGATAGTTTTCCTACCTGCCCAACACCAGTTCAAACCCTGCTACTCAAAATCAACCTGGCTGGACATTTTTAGCCATCAGAGGTTCATTCACATCTGTGGGCTGCCCATGGAGGTGCTTTTTATGGTGGTCCTGGAATCACAGCCTATGTATGGAGAATACAGAGCTCATACACAATTCAGGAATTTGTTCCCAAATGTTTCTGTACTCAAGGAATTAAATAATACATTTAATTTTGTAGATTGCCTCATGCTTACTTATTTACTAATACACTAACATCAATAATAAAAGCAAGAACAATGATAATTATGGATTACTATGGTTTTCTATATTATTAGTAGCTTGTGCAACATGAGAAACTAAGCATATTGGTGGTTTCAATTTTAGTGGTGTGTTTACAGTTAAAGACAAAGTCTGGTCGATATCTGAAGATAAATATCAAAACACACAAAAAGTAAAAGCAATCTTGCTGAAAGCTGTGTGCTGGACCTGAGTAACCTTTTGTTCCAGATCTGTTTCTGATATTGATAACTCTTTATGTATGAAGTCTGAATATATATATATTTTTGGTGACTTCACAACAAAAACAGCAACAAAAAATCCAAGACAGTACAATTTTTCTAGAGAAACCATATGTGTGAGTATTACAGATAAGAAAGAAGCATGCAATCAATTATGTGTATGTCAGGATTTTAATTTTTATCTTTGCTAAAATACTACCCGTGTTTAAGTATCGTGATATTTTTAAGTCATTTAAACTTTTGCCACTCCTTTTTCACTACAGATTTTTATAACTATTTTCATAGTTAACATTATTTTTTATGGTTTCCTTATTGTTTGTAAATAATTTTCTGTCTTCTTAGCATATGTCAATAAAAATAGAAAACAAAGTCATGAGTCTGGATTTTAGGGCATCAAATGTCATACTAGTCAATGGCTAATTTCAGTTGCCAAGCAATTTTCAGGAACATTACAGCAAGGCAGAAATTAAAGAAATTGTTCTAAAATGAAAATCAGGCACAGTCTAAATAAGGTTCAAATAATGGTAAAGTGCATTTAGCAGGGGATTTTATGATTAAAGATAGGAGCTACCTATCTTTAGGTAACTTTCTTTAGCTGTCTTTAGGTTTTTTTACACAAGACACTTAAAAAGGTCTACAGCTCAACAGGCCACCTTGCTGTCCTGTGGATTAAGAATTTCCCCCCCAAAAAAACTGAGGCATCACTATTCCTCAAAAGATTAGCCTCTTCTGGGGAATAAGGGAGTTTTATAGGATAAACCTACACAAAACTATGCCAGTTGGCTTCAGGAAAAAAATTGGACCCTGGCACTACTTTGTTTACAGGCATAAAAGAAGTCACAGGGTTACAGCTGTCTTTGGACATCATTTGCTTCTCTTCTGGTGTCACATACTTTCCCTAGATTTGGGAGGAGAAAGTTGATTGATTGAAAAATAATCAAATGTAACTGAAACCTCTGTATATATCTTGATGTTTTATATCTACTTCTTCCTATCTGTCTCTTGCTGAGGTAATCTTCCTTATTTTTATTTATCCAAAGTAATCTCTTATCACTTCTTCATAATCTACTAATTTAACTTTCTTATCTATTTTCCTATTTTTTTCCTTTTCCTTTTCCTTTTCCTTTTCCTTTTCCTTTTCCTTTTCCTTTTTTTCCTTTATTAATTTCTCTGTATACTTTATAATATTATTGGAGGATACACAGTGCATGATTGAAGCATATGAAAACATTAAAAAGAAAGGCTAATATATTAGAAAATTGAAATTCTCACAGTGCAAAACCCACAATGTGCTCTACACACCTGGCGTTCCTTACAGATTTTGTGAAATTTTAGGGACTGAAACGTCAGGTGACTTTTGTTCATCAAGTTCTCAAGAATATTTTCCATTCTTACATATACACACTCTCTTACTTTCAGAAGGAAAAGTACCCAGCTTCATCATGTACTCAGCATTCAGAATTCCTTTCATGATATCACTAATAGTTTTATAATACTGGAATTTCAATTAACATATGCAGCCCTTACATTAATTCCAGTAGTTCATTTCCTATATGAAGTAACCTATGGGATTTTCAGTAAAAATTTTAGATATGCCAATTGGATATATCTAGTTCAAGAAATAATTGAAGATTCAGAACAGAATGCTTTAAGTACTGCATTTACACTTTGATATTTAATACACAGAAAATATAGAATTACAGATTTGCCAAGGAAAGCAATTAACACACTGCTGGATATCTTTAAAGTAATATTTCAGAAGACCTATAACTACTTATACTGTCTGTGACTTTTCCACCCAACATTTTAGCTTTTTGAGCATTTTGATTTTGCAAAGTCTGGGGCCTAGAATAGGAATCCAGATGCAGTGATTGTTATTTCATTATCTTCAGCAAAGATAGTCCTAATTTACATGATTTAAAAAAAGAAGATAAGCAAGACTTACAAGTTATAATTTCTTGTAACTTCACAGTTTCCTTAATTTATTTCAGTATTTGGAGATTAATCTATTTCTTCCACCATGATGAAATTTCTTCTCCCACATTCCTTAGAGCCAAGGCAGTAAATATGCTATCTTGTCAGCTCTCACTTTGTCATTGGCTCCTCCAGCACTAGGCACAGTGTAGACACTCAGTTCCGATCTTGCACAGTTTCCTGCTCCACATACTTCCGCCACTGAAGAAGAAGCAGCAGACTGCAACATCTATGGCAGCTATTGCTACTCTTAGCCATTAATGCTCTAACCATCATTTCTTTAGAGTTCCTCCTTGACTTACTTAGAAAAGAAGGTATCTGGAAACTTCATCTTTTGTTTTTAATTACTCTTTCCCTATCTTGCCAATTTGCTTACATGCAGACTTTTTTTGGCATATATCAGACAGTATTTCTAGTACTACAGAGCTTAGTGATTTTACAGCAGCACAACATTGCACACTTTAACTGATTCCACCCACTATAATCAAACTTATATGACTTTGTGTTATTTTTACTCAAATGTATGTATTTGGTGAGGTGTGTCAAATCTGCTAAAACTTGTAGATGGCAGTGAACATTACAAAACTGCTGCTTGAGCAGAACATCCTGTTTACAAGTTATAGTAAGGACCATGAAAATGGCTGTAAAGACAATAGGTCTTTAGGACAGGAGATTGGAAGTGACTGGCTATATAACAGAACAAGTGGAAAAAAATCAATATTGCAAAGATTTTAATTTCAGATTTATGTTTGAATATAAACTTGTGGTATCCCTTTTAAGATGTTGAATCATTTTAAAATATTGTTCTCCAGGTTTATTTGTATGACTAATTTTAGTAAGAAGTTGTTTGACAAAGAACTTCAGTAGAAGTTCAGAAGAACCTTAGAATAATAAATCAGCTCTTACCAGTCATAGCATTCAGTATTTTACAGTAAATCTATATTAAGAATTTGGCTTTTGTCCTGTAACATATAAAAATTTAGTAAAACCTATGTAGTATTTTTGGGGTTTTTTTTCCTATGTACAGTATAATAGACAAAGAGCAGGATGTACCAGACTACTGGGAGCCTTGTAGAAGACCTTGTATTCAAGGAGTTAGGAAATTTAAAGAGGCCAGGTGTAATCTATTGAATTGTGTCCATCGAGTTTGAAAACTCCCTGTGACTTATATAATCTGCAATGATAATATCTTTGGAAAGGTACACTGATGAAGGGGGTGGGATGTAGTGATTCTGACAGGGTGACAACTGAATATTTTACTGTGTTTTTTTGTGTCCTGCCTGGCCCTCAGGCTGCCTTGTGCTGCACAAATCCTTGGCTGCAGGCCAAGGGCAGCAAGTTCACTGGAACAGAGGAGCCTGAAAGCATCGCCCGCTTGGAAGCTGCATTCATGCTTGTGTGGCCTTGCCTTTGTGACAGTGCAGCAAGAAGTTCCCATGTATATTTTTGTCCTTGTTGTTTTTTGACAGCAGAAATTATTAATAAAGTTGCTTTATTGTAAGAAAATCATGTAATAGATCAAATAACCAGAAAGGAGGAACTTTCCTCCCCAGGCAGGTCTACCATGGGGAGGTCTGTCTAAGGCCTATCCAATGATGCATGAAAGCAGGTTTCCTGTCATCTGAAGGGATGTAAAATTTACTTGTTATCTGTCTTACTTTCTGTTCTACCTTTTTATGACAACTATTTAATTAGGCCATTTGTTGAACTTTTCTTTTTCAGATCAAGAAAGAAATCTATACCTCCCATTCTTGTTGTTCAAAACAACCTTCAAATAAATAAATCATGTGTGAAAAAAATTTTGACCTACTGGAAGTGATCTAAGCACAATATTGTATAAATGTCACTCTTGCTGCTTTTTTGATAACAAGGAAAGAGAGAAATAAAGTATTAATCAACTTCATGGCACAGGGTTTTTTTTTCAGTCAGCTACTCCTATACAGGGTAAAAATAGGTCTGTGAAATTTTCCCACTTAAATATTTTCATTATGAGAGTTTCCCCTCACTTGCACTGATTGCTCTAGTACTCCTCCTAAAACGATTTTTTTCTACATATTTTATAGCTTTCATTTTATAACTTAATTTTGCAGGCACTAATAAAAATATATGTAGTAAATAAAGCTCATTACAAAAAGCAGTAGATTTCAGGTAGAAATTGAACTGACAGGTGGTGAAAAATGGAATACAATGCTAAATAGAAAAGTTTTACCTACTGAACTGGCAAAAAAACACGTGAAAAAGCAGCTTCCCGTTCAAAATCATGAAAAATGTCTCCTAGGTCCTTTATGCAATTACACTGTAGAAATTATAATAGCAAAATTGTTACATGACAAGATCAATTAGTGGTAAGAGTCATGGGAAATTGGTTAATATCCTGAAGAAGGGCTGTTTTCTCTCAAACTTACTAAATATTTTCTCAGTTTGACAGTCAGCCAAGCTGGAGATAACTTAACTGAGTAAGACTCAAATATATAGGATTCACAGTTTGGAAGCTGTCTCCAGTGAGATAAATTACGAACATCCAAAAAAAACCCCTTCAGGCCTTGATAACCAGATAAGAACTCAGCTGGCAAGGTTCAGGCCTGAGCAATTCAGTAGTGGAAATAAACTGGGATGGTGATAGTCTTGCCAATGACACAAAATATCAGATAAGAAAATGGAGATCAAGTAAAACCTGATGTCATGCTTCCTTAAAGATATTTGTGGCATTGTTGGCAATTTGTCTAGAAGCAGGAAGCTCTGGATAAAACAAGACAACATATTAAAGAAAAAAAAAAAGAAAAAAAGCTGTCCCAGCATGTACCTAATAGTACATGGGACATATCATAGTAAAAGTATGTTGCCATTTTTATTCCTGTGAAATGCTGACAGATTGGGCCATAGTGTTTCCAGAATAAAAAAAAACAAATCAGTCAGATCTACATGGTTGCACCACTAAAGCTTAGACCTGGAACTCAGTTCTTTCTGATCTGCAGTGTATCTCGTTTACCACAGTATTTACAGCATGATATAGAAATATGAGAGTCCTTGAAGAAATGGGAGACAAAAGAGCCCCTGTGGATGTTTCAGAGCTCTGAAATGTTGGCAGTGTGGAATGAATTTGTTTTACTTTACAAGGCTTGCCTTTGTGTTATTGAATCTTCTAACTTGTTACCAAGCTTTAAATAACTAAGGAATACAGCATGTCAATGTATCAATCCAATAAAATAATCTTTCTGTGTTATTTTATTTGAACATACTGAGTTAGGGCTTTTTAAACAAGAATTCTCTTTAGACAGTGGGTAGAGACAGAAAAAACAGGTTTGCACTGTGTAAAACATTATGCATTTATTGACAAATTTTTATCACTACAGGCTCGATATTGTACCTGTCAAAAACACTCACAGAAAGAAACCCAGAACTGGTTACAGGCTAGAAGTTAGTAAGTACTTTCTTTGCTGTGTCTCAACACAAACATTCTATCATTGTAAAACTCAATTCATGGATCACCATGCTTTGTCAATAAATTGCAGTTCTTGAACGTGGCTATAAAATCTCTAATAGAGGAAGTAGTTGTTGTTCCAAAAGAAGTATATGTAAGCACGCAGTTGAACTTGCCTGGGGAAAGGGTTCTTAAATATTAGCCTAGTCTTAACTTTCATAAGTTCAAAATCATGAGCATACTGTTGGCTTTGCATGACTTCACAAAATAGGGGACCTTTAATACCAGTTTAACCAGCAGCCTGAATGTGCTTGTTGCTCAGAGACACTGCACTGCCATTGCCATGGCTACAGCTACTCAATCATTTCTGCACCAGCAGGAAATGGATGAAGACAAGATGTCTAAGGCTAGTCTATTTATTAGAAATATGATCTAAAATTCTCAGCTGAGCTGAATTTTACCTGTTTTGTTTCTCTCCAACCAATGCTAAGTTCCAGGCTCTAAGCAAGCCTAAGCAGAAGAATCCTTGAACATGCACAGTCCAAACCCCAGCTCTAGTGCCAGCATGATCCACAGTGGGAGCACTCTAGCGAGGTGCACAGGGGGTTTTACAAACCAACCTCTGTTATGTAAGGTCACTGCTAGAGGTGATGCAGCAATTCGGCCCCAGCAGAAATAGACCAGGCAAAGCAGAAACCAGAGCAACCGGAAAACACATTTTCTCCCTGGATACTCTGGAGATACCACAAAAGAACCTTTGAGCTGTATTTAAATAGCTTTTAGGGTTTTTTTTCCCCTCAAAAGACTTTTTGATTTCTTTCATTCATACAGGTCTCTGATATAAACAGAAATTATGCAGGTTGTGCAAATGCCTGTGGTTACATGCAGTATATTCATTTTAATTAAGACAATGGCAATGCAAATAAATAACTACTGTAACTAGTCAAGAGGTGGCATTTCTTTGTTTACATAATAATTACTGCTTAGAACAATATATCTGTTTAGCATAGTATTGTTTATTCAAAGCTGGAAATTAACTTATGACTTTTTTATGAACTGCTAAAGGTAAAATGGAGTTTATACATATTCATTATTTACATCAAATTTCAAATTCCTGAAAAGTAGAGAACTGAGACATTGTTTTAGAAATCTTCAGTTTTTATATCTGTCTTCCTGTAAGTGTATATCACTATTTGTAAAACTATAAATATATTCTTTTAAAAAAAAAGATAGATAGATAGATAGATAGATAGATATAAATTCATGTCACATCTATATTTTTCAGATTTTTGAAGGAAACATTTTCTCCTGTTTACAGTTATTATTTTCTATAAACTAATTGCCAAGTTAGAAATTACATAGCATTTATTACACTAATTTTGGCATGCAGTACATAAAAATCCAATTTAAAGGGTGTTTTTCAGCTAATGGGGAATATGAGTTACTCTTTGAGTTTCAGAACTACTTAAAACATGCCATTCCTTGTGTGAATGTGTTCATTGGTAAATTGTGGTATAGAGGTCTTCTGGCTACAGAGATAAGGCATAGGTGAACAGAGAATTTATTTTAAGCTGAAGTCACATTCTTAATATTTGAATTTTGCAGGTTCTAGAGATTAATATTTTGTTAAAGTTTTGCTAGTCTATTGAAGAATTTCTTTAGAGAAGCAAATCGTGGAACTTCCTTTACAGCCTATAACAAACTTTTTGTATTTAAGAATATATTTATAATCACTGAAATCCACAGCTCAGATGTCTAGTCCTTGCATAGCTGTTTTGTGAGGCTGATTGTAGACATAGAAGAGGACAATTCCAAACGTAGACACTGCCTGATCTAGGAGACCTGTCAAACTTGAAAATGAAAATGTAGCATTTCTGAACCAGGAAGTGTGCTTTATTTTGAAGGTCATGTAAATTTAATGCTTACAAACATAAAAGGTATACTACAATCATTGAGTATCTAGGATATTAATAAAGGATGATTTGCTTTCCTTCCTGATTCCATTTGTGAATACACATATTTGTTATCTTCGTAGTCCCAGCTAGACCTGATTTTATTACTTTCTATGCTAGACCCAGAGTCAGCAATTAAAAAAATTGCTACTGTGACAATTTCCATGTGCCAAGGAAACTTTCCTATTTCTAGGAGCAAAGCAGTACAGAAATGTGATCTCTATGGATAGAAGTTGCTTGGTATATGAAAACAAACCAAGGTTCCTTTTTTAAAAAGGTATTGCATGTTTATTCTAGCAGTATCTGCACTTGGAAATGTTGCTAATTACATTTTAAGGTTGAAAACCTTTATTTTTTTCATCCTTGCAGAAGGTTATTGATTAGTTATTCCACGTCAGCCAAACTAGAGCTATCAAACTAAAGGCTTGTGTTTCCTGGATCCTGCCTTTCAGATTAGTTGTTTCATGACTTTCTCATCATTTCACTGAGTCATCTTGCAGCTGACATCAATACAACTACTTCAGGGAAGACTTCAATAGAAACAGTAGCAAGAATATTCCTATGCCTATTAGGGTCATGAATGTCAAGTGATTGCAAGTATAAAAATATCCTGAGATCCAGTTTACTTAGTGTTGTTGCGGGTTTTTTTCTGTTTTCTTTCTGAGTTCCTTAAAATGACTTTCACAGTCGAGTTGAAAACATAGAGCTCATCTCTCTTTTCCATGAAATGTTTTGCCCTGGTAATTTTTCTTCTCTTGCTCTGTTCTTACACCAGATATACAATCATAGGTTTTACTGAGTTGCAATACATCAGCAGTTTGTCTGTTTAATTTAAACATTAAAGTTGCATCTTTAAAGAGATGGTTCTATCAATTGCAAAGTCTAGTTCTGCAAAGACACAGAATAATGACTCAAAAGCAAATTGGTACAGTCAAGGTTATGAGGGCCATCTACTTTCCTAAGGAGTTACAGAAAAGTTGATAGGCACATTTCCTTTTTTTTAGTCTTCCCTGTATACTCAGTCTTATCAATATTGTACACTTCTTTCTGTTTACCAAAGTGTACCATGAGGGAACAGCAATGCAGAGTAGTTGTATAAAATCGAGATATTAAACAGAAACAGCTTAGGCAATGTTTTCACTTGCACATCTATAAGAGTAGATAAATTGCTCTTCTATTTCTCAGTACTCAGCAACAGTCCCTGTGAAGTCATAAATGTAATTTTCCCTGTAAGACCTGTACAGATTCCTCAGATAATTGAGTAACAAAATGCAATGTAATCCAGGTTTATAATAAAATGACAGGAATTGCTTTCCTAACCTTTTAACTTTATTTTTATTAGCAACCAAATAAAAATTTTGAAAATTTGAGACTTACACTAGAAAAATGAAAATATCTTTCCAAAGGTCAAAAGTAGGATCCTATTTTTGATATATTAAAGGTGTCACAGGCACAGGACTTGTCTGACCCACATTTCTGAGACCATTTCAGAATCTGTATCTATGTTTGTGATAGGCAGAGCAGATGGGGGAGCCCTGGCTGTGGAAAAACTAGATGTAGTTGTATGTAAGCTAAAGCATAGGAAACAGAAGAGGCAAAATACCAGAATCACAGATAATTTAAGGAGCAAGCCATTACTGCATGTATTGATTATTGCTGTACACTCAATACAGCAACATTCATATAATTGCAGATATAGTAGACATTACTAGCAAGGCACAACTAATAGAAGTTAATCTTTTGGCTAAATTTTCAAAATATTACCTATATTAATTAATTAAGCTCATGAAATATGTATTTCTCTTTAGAGTTCAAAGTTCACCAATATCATTCAATCAAAAGTGTCAGTTGCTATCACTGTGCTAAAGTATGAGTTGTAAGTGCTAAGGCCCCTTCTACTGGTTCAGTTAATGCTTGTGAGTTTGTATTTAGGACAACAGTAGGATAAGCTCCAGGCAGTAGACACATTTGCACTTCCTTGTATTGCCATGTAACCATTCTGTCTGGTGTGAGACATTATTTTTTACCAGGTAAATTTATGCAACTTACAGCACCATTTGATCCCTCTATAAATATGTGACCTGTAGCTTTCTCTATATAGTGAATACAGGTGAGAATGACACCTGTCTGTACGCCAGAGTTTGTATTGTAAAATGCAAACTGACTCAGCTTGTATAGGATTATTCACTGTTCCCCACTGTGTGGAACCACTAAAGTCAAAAGAAAATGGACGTGCATGTATGTATGTGTCCTGCTTGTGGGCTGTGTAACTGTTTTAAAAATATATATCTTGCAATTTTGTGAAGGTTCTTAGAAACTATGAAAATGTTTGTGTTTATGAAGAACTGCTCCAAGGCTGCTAGAAAAATTATTATCAGTCCAAACTTTATTCTCCATGCTCATTATCATTTGAAATAAATATACTCGTTAAGTTTTCATAAATTCCATCTTCTGCCTGTTGTTTTCCTGATTCTGGCTTTTTTTATCCTATAAGCTTTGAAGGCTGCATTTGATTTCTTCTTCAGAAGATGGAGATTTTTCAAGCATTTTCACAGCATATTCCCTGATCACAGACTAGCTCCAGCTGAAATGTATGGCTTTATTTATCCCATCAGGTTTTTATTATATCTGCCTGACAAACTGACAGAGCCACTTAACAGAGACTGCAGCTGCCACAATATCAAATGTGAAGAATGAACAAAAGATTCATCTTTAGTTTCATTTACCAATGAACAAGAATACAGAGGTGATCTAAGACAAACACAGCAATCACTATGGCATTAGATAACAATTAGATAGCAAGGTGCAGAACAATGAACTATTGAATGTGTGTATCAGCTTTATGTACAGAAAAAGATATACTGATAGGCACAAGAATAGTGTAGACTCATTATAAAATCTGCCACTCAGTAAAAATCTCAAATGTATTCATGGTACAATGGTGAGTTCCAGAAAACCTCATTAATTTTACTAATTTTGAACTATTTTAGGCACACCTTAATACATGTATCACATTTTTCTAATCATCTTAATATTTAAGAGATTATTCACAAAGGGCTGGTTAGTACTTCACGGGCACATGAGTGACAAGAACAAAGTGTCTCATAAAACAAAACTATTTACCAGTTTATGTGAAGAGGAATGACTTTCTTTTGGACATAAGGTAGTCATCCAAGTCAGTATATCTGACTGCATGGTGGTTTAACAGCAAATGTGTAAAAAATTCAGATTTTTCTTGGAATCTTCAACCTTTCTCTTCTCTCGGCAGTTAACCAGTACAAACAGGTGTTGAAGTCTTTGTAAAAACAATAATTTTCTCCCTTCCAGAGAACCAGACAAACACTGCTGTTAAATCATTGAGGTGCAGTTCATCCTATGAGCTGCCTTGGATCAGCTGGGCAGAGCACTGTGCTTGTAACACCAAGGCTGTGAGTTCAATCCCTGTATGGGCCTTAGGGTTAAGAGTGGGCTTGATCATCCTTGTGGACCCCTTCCAACTCAGGATATTCTGTGCTTGGTTTGGTCTTTTTTCTGTGCTCTGATAATACATCTGATATACCTCTGACAACAACACTACATAACAGGGTGATGTTTCCACCTCTTTTGATAATTTTATTTTATTCAGTTTAGAAAGGATGGCTAATGGAATTAGGTGGCACTTCTGTGGCCTATCCTGCCATAAAAACAGAGGGCACAATGAGGTGGAGATTAAACGACTCCAAAGACTTTTCTGTGCTGCCCTATTAGTGGTACTCATCTATGCTATTTATGTTAGAAAAAAAGAGAAACTGCAACTCAACCAGAAAAATAATAACTACTGAACATTAGTTTTCAGTCTCTGTAAACAGCACAGTACTATCGTCAAAATACTGCTTGTATCTAATTGCCTTGCTGCCTGAAGTTGTCTCATCTCTCCACAGAGTTCCGTATGGATTTTCAAAGGCCTGTTTTTCATGGATTAGGAAATACCTTGGCTTGAATTTTGACTGACAATATAGCTGAAGTTTTCACATTGGCTGGATTCCTTACAACAATTGAAGAAAATTTAAGAAGTCTCAAGTCTTTTCTGTGGAAACTCCCATTCAAACTCGTTGAAATAAACTTTTCCATTTGTATTTTGGTTAATCAGATCTTTGCAAATGAAAACTCAGATGTAGTTATTACAGGGCATTAATCTCTTTGGTCATCGGTTTGTTCTACTTTAATTCTTAAGCTTGTGAACAGGAGAGATCATAGAATCACACCAGCTACTTAAGGTTACCTCTCACTGGAGACCAGTTTAATGAGACCAGAAGCCAGAATTCTCTAAGCTGAGAAACACCTAATTTTGTGTAGGTCCAAAAATACGCTACAGTTTTTTCATGGAGGAATTGAATTTTTATCCTCTCTTCTCTTGGAAGTCCTATGTTTGCTTCAACTACATCATCATGTTTTTCTGTATGCACTGCTAATTTTAATTTGAGATTTTGGTTTTCCTTTTGCTTTGTTTTCCATTTTTTTTCAGAAAAGGGAGATGATAACTGGGAATCTTAGTCCTGCGCTTTTTTTTTTTTCCTAGAGAAATACAGAAAAATATCTAGTTCTTTAGTTCTTAATCTAAAAATTTTAGAGAATTATTTGGAACCACAAAAACTGTCATGAGAAAACTTGCTGACTTTAATTTCTTCATTATTGTAGAACCTGAGATATGGATAATTTTCCATACTGAAGCACACATCTTCATCTATCTTGAGATGCATAACTGTATAAAATTTATGGTCTTGGTATTCTTTCCATTTATGACTGACATGTAATTTGTCACTTCCTTTCTTTTGCAGATCTACATCTGCTTTCCATCAAAACTTGTTTTTGCAAAAAGGAAGGGAAATAGCATATAAAAAAAATCTTTAAAGCATTCAGTCCATGTAGTCAGAAAAATATTCACTCTCCACAATTATCTTGTATGAGGCTTAATGGAGGGTCACAGTTCTGTATTCAAGTGTTTTCTTAAAATGTTTAAACACTTTAATCTTTTCCAGGCATAAATAAATAACTTTTTTCTCCTTTTTTTTCTTTTTTCTTTCTGTCCCTTTTTGAACAATGCTGATTTAGGGATCCAGAAACAAGGGCTTTTTTTTTGTAGTGAAGAAGCAAAAAGGGAAAGCCAGAGGCTGAAAAAGCTGCTCATCATTTCCTCTAAGATAATTGATATTATGCTTACATACTTAAATCAATGATACTATAAAAAATGTAGAATGAAGAGGGATCAAAAGCAGTAAAAAATAAGGGAGGCTGTTCATCTCCCATTTTAGTTCTGCAATAAAACCCACCCACAATAAGCAAGGACACTTTCAACTAGATCTGGTTGTTCAGAGTCCCGTCCAACCTGACCTATTTCCGGGGACTGGGCATCTACACCCTATCTGGGCAACCTGTGCCAGTGTTTCACCACACTGATCATAAAAATTTCTTCCTTGTATCTAGTCTGAATCTACTCTCTTTTAATTTAAAACTGTTACCCCTTGTCCTATCCTATAGGACACCGTTACCCTATAGGTCCTGCTACAGGAAAAGGAGCACGGAATGCACCCCTACTCTGATCGGTGTGGACCTGTGGTTGTGCATATGCGTGTGCCTCTGTGACTGAGAATTGACACTTGAAGGTGCTCAGGTTTCTCTTGTGCCCTCTTTCCCATCCATTCCCCCATCACTTCCCAAGAAGTGTTTTGTATAGGCTTCCTTACCAGCAGCTGGAGAAAGGATATGGCTGGGTCCAAGGCAGCTGTTTATCTGTGAACTTTCCCCAAGCCTGTCTTGCCTGAGGGAGTTGACTTAGTTCTTTGCAATCAGTTGGGAAATTATGAAGTCACTGGTGGGATGGATTATTTATACATGTGGATTCTAATAGTACATAGCAACAGTAAGCAGCTCTTCAAAGGATTCATTTGTGTTTATGGGCTAGGTGGCATTCAGCTCTTGGTTACAAAATTAAAACACTATGTCCAGAGATTCATCTCCCAGCAAATAATTTTATATTAGTCAATGTACATAGTACTTTTCTCAAAAGAATTTACACTTAGGATTAGCTAAAAATGCTAGCCGGAAGGAGACTATCACCCAGATAACAGGTGGCTATGTTCCCACTCCTCTAGAAAACTCCTCCGGTAAATCTTGGACTGGGAATATCAGTATTAGTCCAACTACTTCTTACTTCACTGGAAATGACCAAGAGAAAAGAGAAAAGCACTGGAACCATTATGAAGATTCAATTTTCTGTACACACTGAAGGTATGGTAATTATGATGTCTCCTTAATTGCTAATCTTTTGAAATTAGTCTACTTAGAAACACTTTTTCTTCTATCTAAGCTTTTACAATTTGATGTAAGGTGGAACGACCTTCTTAGTAGTAAGTACTGGTTGTCAGGGTCAGAGCCATTCTCAAGGGTGGTACCACTGACTAGTAACTATAAATAGCTGTCTGTTCCATGTGCTGCAGGAAGATGTCTCCTGGTCCTCCTACACCTCTTATATGGATGTAAAAGTAGGTCTTATGAAGCAAGTGCAGTACGCTACAGCAAATCATCCTATGATTAAGAGCAAAAATTGCAAAATTTCAACAGGTACATGAAGCTGATTTTCCTGCTTCTATTTCTATTTTTCAGCTCTTTTTTGAACATTCTGAACTGATCTTCATATTACACATTCCTTTCTTTTCAATTGGGAACTAGGCTTTGGTATAAATGAATAGCTCAGGAATCCTAGTTCAGAAGATATTTGAAGGACATCCTTATTACATAACTATTTTCATAATAAGAAACATTTGATATGTTTTGGATTTGCATATAGCTCTCCTGATAAACAAGTCTATAATTTCAGAGCTGGAAAAGAGCTGCTGATAATTCCAGGGCTGAAAAATAACTGCTGTTATTTTCTTTAATATGTACTATAAAAATCAGAAAAATCTTGCCAAGAAGTATTCCAAGGTAACCTCAGTCACTTGCCTTTATCAGTTTCAGATGACTACATAATTCAGTTTAGAAAATTCCTTGCTTTTCTAGGCAACACAGTTGAGTTCCATTGCCAACTCAGCTCTGATAAACATCTTAACCCATTTTTCTGTCCTTCGCCCCTACTTGATTTTATTGACCTTGTTTTCGCTGAGGAAGAGGATGACAGTGCAGAGAGAGGCTTTAAGAGTAGGCAAGCTAAAATTTGTAGAAATTCATATAAAGTGTTCTGTTTTGATAGATAAGGCAGCCAGAATCCTTCTAACAATGGGCTGCATTGAAAAAGCCAGATGTCAAAAGGCCAATATCTCCTCTGTCTGGTGATCCTAGTAGTCCTGTTCAATCCTCTGGTTTTTAAACCACAAAATTGTGCTTGTGTATTTAGATTGGGTGTATCTTGATAAAAAATCCCACTTCATCTGCCATATCCCTTAATCTGAATTATGTGCATGATTCTTACAGGAAAAATTGCTTTGCTGCTGTCACATTTGTCATTACTGTGATGAATAGCTGACTATGGCTGTACTAAAAATTACTGTGTTGTCATATATCGAAAGAGTTAAAGAAACCATATTGCCCAATAGGTCATTGAGGACATAAACAGATACTTTTCTTTTATTTTGCATCTCTAAATGCATATTGTACTGTGATACTTTTATGGATAAATAAATGAATGCTCCAGTCTTCATAAAGTGTCCAGTTTTATTCATCTGCTTTCCACTGCAGCAATCTAGCTGTAGCCCATTCATTTTCATTTCTGGTGCTGCTGTGACACCAGGATGACTAAGGATTTGCTTTGCCTTTAGCTACTTTTCAACATGTATAAATGTACTTAGAGACAGACTAAAATCCTCTGCCATGAAACACAGAAGGAATTTTTTTCTGTATTGAAATAATATTAAAGCACAATGGTATAGAATGAATACCAAATGCATGTTGGATGATTATTGATTGAATTTTGTGTGAGAAATGCATCAGGTGCAAAGAAATCAAACCAAACACACTGATCTCCTAAAACACTTTTTCTGTGGAAATCTGAAAAAATACTGTAGAATATTTGCTTTTTAATATCTCTTCAATGAAAAAATTCTATCAGCCAGTCTTTGCAATAGACCTACATAAGCAAATTACTGGCTAGTATTTTAAACTGAACAAAAGGAAGTCATCTTCACTCTGGTAGTAGACTAAGGTTATTTGCCCATCTCTCTCCCCTATATTTTAAACAGATAATAGGTAGGAATAAACAACAAAAAAAAAAAAAAAAAAAGGAAAGGAGGACAAAAAAACCCTCTGCAGTTTAGATCTTTGTATTTTCATGATCCCATTTCAAAGCCATTTCCCATAGCATATACCAGCCACATCATACAGTCAATCACATCTAAGTCTTTCTTTTACCAGAATCTTCTGCAAACTGTGGTGGATCCCACACTACTTTAAACTGATTACACGAGACAGGAGTAAAACTGTCCAGGGTGGAAAAGTTGGGTGGATGATCTAATTAGGAAGGCTCAGAGATTACTTGCTTTTGCTATCTGAGGCAATTTTTTTATGTTAGGAAAAAACCACAAGAGACAGGTTATTCAGAAGTAAATAGTTCAGTACTAGCTACACACCAGGAATCTGCTTACTGGCTTTCTTAAAAAAATCTTGTATGCCTAGGAGTCACTAAAGTCTACATAATGTCAATGTAAGTAAGTCTGCTTTTAAAAAGATACTTCATATACTAAATTGTTAAAAAACCAATATTTTGGGCCATAAAGACATCGTGTGTTAACTGAAAATAAATACAAAATGACCTACCAACACCGATGCTAAATGTAGTTATATAACAAGATCCCCTTGCATTCTCAATTATTTGATTCAGATCTTATTGCTATTTCCTTTTCCCTTGACAGGCAAGAAAAAGGCTGGAGAAGAAACAAATACATGCTGAATAACACTCATCAAAGAAAACTTTGACAACTGTTGGTTTTTCATTAATTTGAAAAACATTTATGAGGCATGCAGATTGGCTGTTAGCATACTTAGAATTCATAAGTATTTTCTGAATGCTCTGAATGTGTTATACTGACATGACAGATTGCTTATATTGGCTGTGTAGTTCAACTGATCTTATGCTGTTTCTGTTCTTTTACTGCCCGACAAATTTATTAGCAAGAGAATAATGAGTGAAAAAACAAAGAATAAAACACTAATGAAATATATGGATCCAAAAAACTTCTACTCAAAGCCTAATGAACAATACTCAGTTACCCAGTATTCACAGGAAAAATATCTAGTATGTTGAATTTAAAAAAAAACCAAAACAACAGAATTCAAACAGTATCTTCTCAGCACTAAATCACCTTTTCATTCAAACAGAGCCTATGACTTGGCAAAATTCAGAGCTTAAGGTCCTATACATAAAACCTAGATATGTATTTGCATTACGAGTGCAATTGCGTGTACCCTAACCTATTTTTGCATTAACCATGCTAGCTTCTTGAATGTCTTGGCTCTTTAGAGAGGCACACTCTGGATAAATATTTTTCTCAACAACATTCTGTATTGTACAAAACAAATTGGTGCAAACGTAAATTAGCTTGGAAGAGGTTTTTCTCAGAATTAAATAAAAAGACTGCACAGAGAGAGAGTAACAGCATTTCTGGAACAAAGTGGGTGTTCAGGCACTTCAGAACTAGGCATGCTATTTATTGTCAATTCTTCTGCAGCATGTCACCCGTGGCTGAATATAAAGGCAAACATGAACCTTGAAAAGCTGATAGGGTTGCAAATGAATTAGAAATTCTCTCAAAAGAAAGAATAATAGAAGCAAGTCACACACATAAGTTTTCACAGTTAAGAGAGATACGGAAAGTACAAAATATCAAAGTTCTGCCCAAGAGAGTTATTTAATCAATGTCAGTCTAACAAAGTATCTACATTGCCAACTGGCATAAGTACAAGGAAATACTGTCTGTGTGGCAATTTTCTTTTTCTTTGTTTCTTCTTATTCTGGAAATACCTGCTGTGCTGTTTAAATTTTATACATCTGAATGACAGTCAAAAATAGGAGTAGACACGTTAGGATTTTGTCCTTAAACTTTCTGTAGTGAAGAAAAGGTTAAGTGCATATCAGACATGGTACCAATTTCCTAATTGGCAAACTTGCTCCTGCAACTCAATTTGCATATGAACATACAGCATGATACCACTTTCCTTGAAGAATTCTTCTGGCAATACAGATATACTGAATATATTGTAGGAAATTTTAGGACTCAATGAATGCATGAGGCTACATGAGCATTGCATTGCATTTATCAGCTGTGTTCCTCAAAGTTTCTTCCACAGAATTATCAACTTCTTTGCTTCAAGGATCAATTTTTATTAGAATATTTTGCCACCTGCTTGTATCAATCACTGCTCTTTCATGTCTAGATATAAATATTATAATTGTAAAACACAGCCCTTGGTGCTATCATAATTGTTATTCTGTCTGCTCCAAGAAAGAGGGCAGGCTTGCTGCACTTCCCTCCCAGTTCCAGAGGTCCATGTTTCTACAGCCACTACTTCCCCCACTCCCTGAGTGCTCTGTTCCTGGAGGAAATTGGTGAACTGCAAATCTGCTGACTAAGACCCTACTGATTGCTCCATTTCTGCAAATTTGGCTTAAGTCACGTGCAAAGGAAGACTGACTAAAAGGGAGCCACTAGAGTCCCTTTCTGTGTCTTGCCCTGTGGCCACATGGGTGTTCTCTGTCCTTATGTTTTGACTCAACACTTGTCTGTCAAACCAAACTAGTTCAGAATAAGTGCAGAGTAAAACCAGTGATGACACTAGGGTGGAGAGACTTGCATGATAGGATCCAGAAGAGGGGCACAAGCAAGGTTGGTTTAGGATGATTCAGACTGCCATGGCCCAGCACTGACACAGCTGATTTTGATTGAAATGGATCACAAGAAAAGCTCCTTCAGCAGATCTGTAGTGATCACTTGGGTTGGGAGTAACAAACTGTTAAAGAAGCTGCAGCCTGGAAGGGGCAGCCATGTACTGAAAGAAAAAACAGCAGTAAGAGTTAAACTGTTTTAGAAGACCACATTTGTTGACAGACTTAGGCCTCAGTATTTATTTCCCAGTTCATTCTCTCCTTTTTTTTCTTCTCTGCTTTGAATGAAATATGCCAAACCTTCTGATGTGCTGTAGACCACAGAACAAGTTGGGAAGTTCTATCATATTCTGAATCATCATGAATGCCACAAACTTTTATTGATCAGTGCATGCTCTGAATTTGATGAAGTCAGTCTGAATGTACAAATTGGTAACTTGGTTACACCCTGACAACCTTAAGTGTGAGGTTCACTCTGTGTCCCTAGAGTGCAGTCGTTATGTGGCTGTGCAGTACATCATAAAACTCTAAAATATAAGGCCTCTGCAGAAAATTCTCTTTCAGAGAAATGAAACTTTGTTGTTGTTGTTGTTACGGTCTTACATTGTATCTTTAGGGCCAAGTGTGGATTTTCTTCTAAAAAATGGACTTGATAAAGGTTGGGAATATGTTCACAAATGTCACAAACACAACATGGAGAATTGATGGCAAAGGCAGTTGTCTGTGAAACAGAAAGCAGAATTGATGCTCTTGAAAATGTGAAATGAGAAAATTCATCCAACCCTAATCTCTGCCAACAGCTAGATAGATATTTTTGGCAGACCTAACTCTGAAAGCTTAACAATTAAAAAAAAAAAAAAGGAAATTAAAAAACAAACAAAAAGAAACAAACAAACAAAGAAAAACCCACAAAAACTGTCACGAGTTTGCTTTACAACCACTCTAGCTAGTTGTATCTTTTACCCAAAATTCCCATTACCAATAATCTAATAGTAAGGATGTGTTTTGAATATCAGGAACTATTGTAAAGAGCAGTAAAGAGTCCTGAACTTTCTCAAGAAGCCAGTGGTCAGATTAGTATGAGGCTTTAGTTTGTTTACAATGGAGTTTATCACTTGTATAAGCAGATGCTCCTGTGCTAACTCCCACTCAGCAAGCAGCACTTTGTGCCTACATATAAGGCAATAAATGTTCCATTTGAAGAGGATTATCTCCTCCTTCCCCTCTTCTACTTTGCCTGAACAAAGCAGGAGGTGGAGAGAAGGAGGGGGAGATAATCCGTTTAGCATGCAATGCTTCGCACCTGCCAGGTAACTAATAAATGCTGCATTCCAAGGGGATTAGCACCATAGCTCTTGTTTGGACTGGAATAAAATATTTTCAGACACAGGACCGAGCCCTTGGGACTGAAGTCCAGATTGGGTTCTGCTATTTAATTATTTCTTATATATCTGCTGCATTTGTATGTTTTCTGAGTAAGACAATACAAAGGTAGAATGGAAATAACAAAAGCTGAGCTCCGGGGGTTTTTTTGTGTATGTGATATGAGAAACACTAAATATGTTGATAGGAACCAGTAATAATGAAATAACTTTTTATTATTTAAAGCTACACATTCCACAAAAGGAAACAAAGAGGTAAAGAAATCTTCATGAAGCTTGCATGCCATACAACAAATGGTCCCTGAACTCAAGATATCTTAAAAAGCATTCATGCTGGTCATTGTGATAGTAGCTTCTCATTACAACTCAGCAACCTGTAAGATTGTCTGTCTGTAACTTACTCATATGATCATGTTTGCTTTTTTCTGATCTTCCCATTGTATTTTATTTCATAGACTACCATATTTTTTATTCACATCATATAGAAACAGATATATATATTTTGATAAGATATTTATTCATACAACAGATCTAGTTGGAGTTGTCACTGCTCACTACAGAGGAGTTGGACTAGAGGATTCTTCCAACTCAAACTATTTATACTGGGCCTAATCTGAAAAAAAAAGCAGGGGAGAAGAGATCCTGAAAGTTCCAAACAATAGGAGGAACATGGCCTTTTATGCTCTCCTCTCTTTTCAGATTTTCTGTTGCCTTGTTTCACGTAACTTGAAGATGGCATTAGCGTTAGATTATGTTACTCCAAATCTGTTAGCTGCTTAAACACAGACATCAGATAGAGGACAGGAAGGAAACCACAGAGCATCTCAAGTGACAGCAGATGCCTGAGTTTATCTATATGAATCATACTCTACACTGGTTACATGTAATGGGTTTCAGATT
Source organism: Dicrurus megarhynchus (assembly GCA_013399195.1). Classification (NCBI taxonomy): domain Eukaryota; kingdom Metazoa; phylum Chordata; class Aves; order Passeriformes; family Dicruridae; genus Dicrurus; species Dicrurus megarhynchus. Next base: position 3,325,659 of record VXAD01005101.1, on the reverse strand, counting down.
GAATATATAGTTTAGCTCTGGCTTCTAATATGGGGAAATAAATAAGACATCCCTTCTTCTCAAGACATCTAAGATATCACATCCAAAAGAGTAATCTATTAATTTTCTTCTACCCATGGTGAATAGAGTTTCTCCTTCCTTAGTCAGAGGTGTACTGAGGAAGTCAATACTTTCCTCAGGCTTGGTGGCAGTCTCTGATAGAGGACAGCTGAGATTCCCCTCACTGGAGAGGTCTCAGGTAGCCTTTTTATGACTCACTTAAGCGCAAAGATATCTCAGAAGCACATAAATTTGAAGCAACTAGGTTTTACTCTTAGAATTGTAGAATCTTAGAATGATTTGGATTGCAAGGGACCATAAAAGGTTTCAATTGCCTGCAATGAGCAGAGATCTCTATAACTGCACCAGGTTGCTCAAAGACCCATTCAATCTGACCTTGAATGTTTCCAAGGATGGGCCATCTGCAACCTCTTTGGGCAACCTGTGCCAATGTTTCATCACACTCATTGTAAAAAATTTTTAGCTTAAAACTCGTACCTCTTATCACTACAGTTCCTGTTAAAAACTCTATCCCCATGTTTCTTATAAGCCCTCTTTAAGTATTGAAATCCTGCAATAAGATCTCCCTGCATACTTCATGCTAGGTCTCTCAGAACAACCCAACTCTCTCAACAGTCACTCTTTGGAGATAGCTAAACAGTTGTTTCTGTCCAGACATGAGATAAAATGTCATGACTGGTTAAGCGTAAATTGAGTTTATTATTACTGATGGATGAAAGAATAAAAGTCCAGTCAAGGTGTCATATAAAGAAAGCCCTGGAAGGCATTTTGGGATCCAATTCCTTCAAGTCAAAAGATGTGACAGAAGTTCACCATAAGTACAAGGCTCAACTAATTGATTTTTTTAAAAAATTAAGCTAAGCATTTCCTAGTGGCAGAATCATCAGACTCACGTACTTAGAAATACAAGAGCATGTGGGTGGAATTTAAAATGCAGTAAGTGCCTAGTGCACAAGCCACTGTTGCAGACAGTGATAAATGCTAATTAAAAAAACCACAACAATACCAAAATCAACACCTCACCCTTCCAAAAAAACAACAAAGGAAGAAAATTCATTTTAACGTCTAGATGATAAAATTAATACGAAGAAGTTGCAAAGAGCAACAGATTTGGCATAGTAATTGCTTTCATTTATTTTCAGGACTTTTAACTAGTTCATTTTCATTAGTGCCTCTCAGATCGTTGTCATATATTTATTTCTCCTGTTTTTCTGAAAGATTCTATGATAAAACTCTCCTATGACTAAAAGACACAAGTTCCAGAGCTTTGATAATTTTCTGCCAGTGAGATTATATTCATACATATTACACTTTGCTATCTCTCTCAAAAATAAATGATCTATTTTGATGAGCTAGAAGTAGCACAGAAATAAATGGAAAAAAAAAGGAAATACTTAGAACTGGACATATGTGCTCACTTTCATGCGTGAATACATTCATACATACAAATACATATAAACACACACTTTTGGTCACTTCACTTGCTGATTTTCCTGACAGCATTTGCCATGAATTTGTCCAATCTAGGTTTAAACAAACCAAGTAAATTGTCTCCCACTTTTTACCCAGGGAGGTGAGAGTCCGTATAAGTGAAACTTTTCAAAAACCTTGTCCATAACTTTAGATTAGTAGTTCCATGCAGAGGAAGGGCATTGTATTTGGAAAAGCTACCCTTAATGTATATTTGTGAAGTAGTTGCTATTACATAAGGTATATTTACAGAGACAAGTTATTATCTTTCGTGGTAGAATGTGGTGATTTCTTCAGTTCATATCAAACACTCCTTGGTGTGCTTATTAAGTGATCTCCTGCCCCAGTGCAAAGCTTTACTTATTTGTTGAATGAGAGCTTGCAAAGTTTGCTTGCAAAGAAAACAATGAAACAAATGCTTAATAGGACACTCACAATTAATTTTATCCCATTTTTTTTCTAGTTTTATCCTCACCATCATCAGAAACACATCCTTTCACATTATTATCTTTTTCCTCTTTATTTAATCAAAGTTTAAAGTGACAGTATTAAATTATATCTCCTTGCATCTCCTTCACATGATGTTAATTCTCCATTAAAAAAACAAAAACACTAAGAGAAATTTTTTATGTATTGTTTCATCGCAAAGTTGATTTTATTACTCTTATGTAATAACTTCAATTAATATAATGCACTTGTGTACAGAAATATTGAGTTACACACAAAAAAAGACCTGATCTTCCAAACTAGTAGTCCAACATAACCAGTAACATAACTAAGAGTCTTCTTTGCAAAAAACACTGCAGTCTCAAAGCATTTTTGGATAGAGTTTAAGGTCTAAGATAAAAATACTTGAATGGAATTTAACCCATTTTTGGGGACTGTTAATACAGACCAGAGAAATTCAGTCCCAGCTAGGAAAAATACACTGGGATTTTGAACATAATGTCTGTGGGGAGGAGGGGGAAAGCTGCCAAGGAAAGAATATTTACCTAAAAGAGGAAAATATAATGTATTAACCGGAAATTAGCCTAGTTACTAGAAAAATTGTAAACTCTTACAGAATAAAAAATTCCCCAGAATTAGAGCAAGAGAAATAACAAGAAAAGGATCATAGAATCACAGAATAGTTTGGGTTGGAAGAAACTTTAAAGATCATCTAGTTTCAACCTTCCATACTGTAGGCAGGCACACTCCCCACTAGACCACACTGCTCCAAGCTCCATCAGATTTGGCCTTGAACACTTCTAAGGATGTGATGTGTCCACAAATTCTCTGAGCAACCTGTTCCAGTGTCACCACCTTCACAGTAAAGAATTTCTTCATCACATCTAATATAAACCTACTCTCATTTTGAAGCCATTCCCCCTTGTCCTATCACTACATGCTCTTGTAAACAGTCTCCATCTTTTTTGTACATTCCCTTCAGGTACTGGAAGGCCACAATTAGGTCACTCTGAAGCTTTCTCTTTTCCAGGTTGAACAATCCTAATTCTCTCACCCTTTTCTTGTAGGCTCCAGGTGGGGTCTCATCAGAGTGGAACAATGGGGAAGAATCCCCTCCCTTGCCCTACTGACCACTGCTCTTGATTGGCTTTCTGGGCTGGGAGGGCACTTTGCCTGCTCATGGCCAGCCTCTCATGCACCCCACGTCCTTCTCAGCAGGGCTGCTCCGGATCTGTTCATCCCCCAGCCTGTATTGATACAGGGGTTGCTTCAACCCAAGTGCAGCACCTTGCACTCAGTCATATTAAACAACGTGAGATTCCCAGGGGCTGACTTCTTGAGCTTGTCCAGGTCCCTCTGGATGGCATCCCATCCACCAGTTGTAGCAACCACACCATTTGCTGAGGAAGCTCTTGATACCTTCTTCTGTATCACTAATGAGGATAGTAAATAGTACTGGTCCCCTGAGAGACACCACTTGTCAGCAATGAGATTCAAGATTGAGTTGTTGAGAATACAGGGGGAAGAAATGAGCTCAAGTTGGAGGGAAAAAAGTCCCAGAGGAGAAGGGAACAGGGTGTTGAGGTGGGATGGTGTAGCGGGTTCAGTGAATCTTCCTTAAAAACTCAAACTATGCTAACCCATGACAGATGGGCAGGGAAGCAAGGCAAGGCAATGCTGCTGGAAGTAGCATGATGGGGAGAGGAGTAGGCACAGGAGGAATGCTGGCTGGTGCCTGGTGGGTGAGAGAAATATTACACTGATCTCAAGAGTATGGCACTGTAGGTGAATTTGCAAAATAAATAATTAGGCCAAAAAGAACACGTAGTGGCAGTAAAAGGTAAGTGATATGTTTTGGAAGGCCATCATCAAAGAGCATAAGTCATCAGGGATGGGAATGGCAGGTGGTAGTACAGTTAGTAGGGTAGTAAGGGAGGAGGGATAAAATCAGTATGCTTTGGTGCCAGTGTTCAGTATTTACCTGTGCTCAATCTTTATCTTTTACCCAACGAAATGATTTTGTTGTGCTTCAAACTCAAAAGACAATTTTTCCCCGGCTCTTCCACCTCTTGGACATCTTGAAGAAGAGGGTGAGCCTCAGAGACAGAAGTCCTGTAATTTTACATGACTAGGAAAGGTCATTAATCTGATCTACTATACCAGAAAATTAGAGCTAGCACCATTTAAATATGTGTGATCTGTTTAAGGACTATTTTCTACTTTATTTTCTAGTGAGCACACTCTTGTCATGTGATCTTGCTATTAAATACTGATGTAAATATGCAGCACTGCTTCCTGGAATATTTATGTGATGACAAAAAACCATTGTTCTCGTGCTCTTCACCTCCTCAAATAATTTACTATCTTAGCAGGAGGGGATGGCACTTAAAGTTACATTAAAACAGAAAAAAATACATCTAAATTTCCACTTCACATGTAAGGCAAAGTAATCATTCAAAACATAAAATTTGAAATAGACGTTAAACCATTAAAGGCAAAGAGAGTCTAATAAACTCATAGATTGGTTGTGTTTGCATTAAAATTCAAATTACTTTCTCTGGTTCTTGAAATACAGTAATATTAAAAACAAGTTTAGACTGAATGAAAACAATCTATGTAAACATTTGAATATTTCTTATATTGTAGCAATGTTTTCGAGTAGATTAATTTTCATTTTTATGACAGTGAATACAGAGGAAATGAATGTTAGGCCAAAGCTCCATCTTTCTGAACACTTCCAATGTCTTTGATGCATTTGAGGATATTTACTAGTTGCAAAGTTCTCAAAACACAAGCATTAAAACTAATTGTTCTGTAAATTCATACAAAACTAAATTGTTTACTATTCTTTAAATAAAATCAAGGATTTTGAAAAGAATTCAGCTTCTTCCATTTTATCTTATGGACTTTTTTTCAGCTTTTGGCAAGGACAAAAATCAGGTTTATATTCTGTATGTAAACAATCGGGAACCTTGTGGTTATGCAACTAAATCGTCATTTTCATGTTTCTTTGTTGATGAAATTAAACACTGTTACTAAAAGTAACAGCTTTCACGGTGCAAGATAAACTTATTAAATTTTATTTTGCCTTACTCTATGTAAGTCTTTATTATTTGGGATATTTTGTGGGGGTCAATAATTTTGTTCATATATCAGTGCACTCAGTGTCACTTTTGTTGACCCTGTGCAATTCCATTTGTGTGAAATAACAGTCCTGATGACCATGTTAGTACTTGCAAAATACTTGGACTCTTTTTCAGCTTTGCACAGGATTGCCAACATCATTCTTGGAGTTCAACTAGATGCAGTATTCCTCCATATAATCAAGAGCTGTATGAACTTGTATCACAAGCTGTCAGAACAAAAGAAGCAGAATCCTTCACTTAATCACAAATATTGCATTCCTTTTCTATTCAAGGGGAACAAAATGAATGAATGCATAAATAAATAAATAAACAAATGACTTCCAAGCATCCTTCAGCTTTTCCTCTGCATCGCCAAAATCAGCACCTGTGACTAGAACAACTTGAAGCCCCAAGTTAATAATTAAAAATGAAGCAGCAGCTTAAATACTTTCTCTGTAACATGACCTTCCGTGAATGTCACTCACTATCAAATTAAGTGAACTCCATCTTGGAATCCCTTGGACTTCTATAGTATTTTGGACCACAAGAGTAACATGACAAAAAAAGATTTCTCTACAGCTGAAAGTGACCAGAAGACTGCAGTTGAAGTACCTGCTATGGCAAAATAACATTTTATGGCATCTTATTTTAATAGCCAGAAATTATTGCATTCTGCATTAAAGCTCCAGTAATCTCTTTCTTAATGCGATTAACCTAATTCAGAAGACGTCAGTAAAAATCTTCTATTCCCATGCTTCAGACAGATGTGTTAGGTATTTCTTCACCTTTAAGTATCACTATAGGTGGTTATGCTTCCCTTGAGCTGACCTCTACTTATCTGCATTTTTTGGTCTTGATATCCTAAGTCCATTATGGGACTAGCCCTCCTACCAGATCAGTCACTTTCCTTTCATGTTACTTTCCATTATAGAGATACACCCATGTCATTGGAAAAATGAAATTATCACTAATTAGAAGGCTTCTCGCAGACAGAATTTAAATTAACTGGGCTTGAACTACTGGATTTGCTTTTAGTAAGACATAACCACAGGCCCTAGTGCCCAGGAAAAAAAAAAAGGTCAGAATGCATCTTCACAGTTATTTTCCTTTCTGAGTAATGTTTTGTAAAGCAATCAAATATCTCCCTATGTTTAAAGTACAAATAATGATTTAAAAGCCTCTATTACTGTTGTACAGAATCTCTTTTTGAGTGCCATACACTGCTTGTGGTGGAATGATAAGAGCTTCATCACTGACAGCCCACATTAGTGCTCTGATTAAAAGTCTCCCTTTTGTCTCCATTTTCAGGACCTTTTCTTTACAATAAACTGCTATTCTGAGAAATAGCCCTTTGCTAAAAGCCCCTTTAGAATTGTAAGAGCTGTATTATGCCATCCATCAGACAATTGTCTGAATAAAGTAAAATTCACAACAATAGTCATTAGTAGATGATGTAGAGTCTTGTTCTCATCGCTCTTTTGAAACTTGAATTCCTTTGAAAGCAACTGTTTATTGTGCTTTCTGTAAGGACTAAGGGAATGTGTTTAGCTGGATTACTGCAAATCACTCTTTTCAGTGGAATGTGAAAACAATGCACACTCTTCTGATGATACGCAGTGTTGATGTCTACTCTGCCTTCTCTTCATTCAGCTTCACAGCATTTACTCTCTCTCAATTGCAGGTGCACCAAGTTCAGTCTGAGTACTGAATGTAGCAGTTTGATGAGTTTCTGTATTAGGTAATGGAGTGGTTCAATGGGTATAAGTAAAGGGTGGGGATGTCCTAGAATGACCTTGCCAAGGATATGGTGAGGACATTTAAAAATACTCTGTGTCTTGCAGAGGGTAGATATAGTTGGGGCAAGCTGCAGATGGCAAGGAGCTAGTTGTTGCCCTGAAGATTAAAGCCTAGGCTACTTGTATTCCCCACGAGTTGTTGAATCTATATTATAACAGCCATTCCACAGGAACTGGCTCCAGAGCAAATATAGTAGGCAATTCATACAGAAACAAGGCTTATATGTTTATATGTGAAGCCAGGAATATATGGTTAGTCCAGTTATGGTCTTGGTGGTTTAATCAATGAATTATTGTTAGCGTAGTTTCACTAATAATAACACTTGTAAGCCAAATTATCCAATTGTTACAACTCATTCTCTACAACATTAAAAACAGATACACGCAAATCTCACTCTTTCACTGCTCCTTTAAGTACTAAGTTTTCTGCCCAAGGTCGTGTTTCCTGCTGTTTGGAAAGGTGAGGCATGAACTATAGAGCCTGAGTATCTTTGCTGGGGGAAGTATACTTTTGATGTTAAAAGGGGTGTGTTGCTGGGAGTGGTCAGCGAAAAACAAGAGCTGGAGCAGTACCAAAACATCTAGGAGAGGGAAAGAACTGGTTCACGTCAGACAGAAAAGTGCTTAGTACCAATCAAATTTTTTCAGGTCCTCATTCTACAAGAAATGTCTGGCTGGGCAAATGTTGTTTATCAAACAAAGCACATATTAGTCATGCTTAGAAGCTTGTCAGCTTCATTCTGCTAAGGATGGGGTGAATGATACGTCAAAAGAAAGGACAGGATAAGAGGTGTTGCTGGTGTATTCTTTTCATTCTTGATCCTTGTATGTAGGCACAGACTGTCAATTGTTCTAGAGAAGTTTTAAACAGACCTATGTGTTTAGAAGATGGCATTTGACCCCTCTGCTTTCTCTTTATGGCTTTCAGGAACTCAAGTATTTGTTTGAGCCTGTTAGATAACGATGCATGCAGCAGTCTTGTGCGGCAGACAGCATCTGGACAGAAAGTCTCAGTAGCGGCTCTAGAGCTCACAGGGAGACTGGCAAATCAGTGACTGTATGCTCTGGGCAGTCATTTCTGATCCAAGGGCTGCAGGGAACTTTCAAAGAACCTTCAACTCTTTTCATTTGAATCAACGCTAGTTCACAGTTAGAATGACACCTCTTATAAATATTCCAGGTACAGTGAATGCACAGAAAGTTTCCTGAATACTAAGTAATGATTTTTATGTTCTTTGCAAATGTTCAAAAGGACTTGAGTCATCTCGCATTGGCTATATATGTATGAGCATCTAAAAAACCCGATATGACAGGTGTGGGTTTAGCCAGGGAATGAGAAGGCTGTTTCACAGGTCACAGGCTGTGGCCTTTCACAGTAACCTGCCAGTACTGAGCATGACATGACTACTGAGAAAGTGCATAGCTTGCTATATAGCATTGAAAGACTTCAGACAGATTAAATAGAATGAGGTCTGGGAGAGTTATAGCTGTATTACCAATATTTGTACAAGTTACACTCTGCCTACATATTAGCCATGCAGGTGTAGAATTGTGTAATGAATCTATCTGCTACATGTGAGCTTCCTCATTCAAGAAGACATCTGGTAACCATCAATTCAAAATCCAAATGTGTCAAACATGTAGAGAGTGTTGATGTTGGGGTGGGGGCAAAAATGCAAATGCAGAATTAGGAGTAGAATAAATGGCAATGTAAATATAGTCTGCATGATTACAGTCTCCTTCCAACTGACTAAAGAAACATGTTTCATCATATCAAAAATCATCTCATTTCATTGTGGTATGTGGTAAAAACAAGAATTTTTCAATGGCTTCCGATCCTGTTTAGGCCATCTAATTTCAGCTTCTGGTTGCTGGTGAGATCAGAGGACTGATTTTTTGATGTACAAACCACTCAGAAATGATTGCACAAAGCACTCCTCACTTCTAAGTTTTCCTTTTTTCACACTGTTGGAAGGGCTATGACTATAAATTGCATCAATTAAACTTTTGACTAGGCTAAGCTCATATTATTCCTCCTTACAGCAATTGTTCCATGAAATTAATCTAAAGGTAAAATGCCTTGGTAAGATGTCTCCATGTTTAAAGCCAATTTTGATATTTGTTACTTAAAGTTTTTAGGGGTCTCTCACACTCCTCTGTTGCCCCAGGACCCACTGGTTGAAGAGAGCCTGGATTCATCCCCACACAATTTTTAGTTACAGAAATCACGGCAAAGCTTTTTGCTGTAAGCAACAGCCCAAGTTGTGTTCTACTCATGTTGCAGCTTCACTTCCTTCAGAAACGCATGCAATGTCCTAGAAAATCTGGAAAAAAGCCAAGATCTAAGGACATGATAGCATGGCTGAAGAAGGCACTAATTAAAGTGCTTGACATTTCATCATAAAGACTGTTTTAAGTGCCCCTAAAGCCACTGCTGAGAGTTAAACTATGTTTCCAAAGCAGACCAGTGATTAAATTCTGCCTATTGTGTGTGACCTACATCTGTGGTCTTTATCTGCATTTGCTTGGAAGGCAGCTGATTGCAGGGTTCATCTCTCTGTTCCCTGGGGACAGTCAGACCAGAACGCCCTGAGGCTCTCTTGGATATTTGGATAGTAAAATGTAGTCTGCAGCTCTGTAGGGAAAAAACACCTTACAAATCTTTTGCCCTAAAAAGTCCAAAATAATGGGGAACCAGCTGATAGGTTTGTACACTTTTATCCTACTGCAGCCTACATGAGATCTCCCTGAATCCTCCCTGAAACCTGCAAGATGTAATAAAACAAGAATCAAACTTGCAGAAAATGAAAATAGGGGTTAAAGTTTGCTTTCCATCGGGACAAAATGTTACAAGAAGTATGTATGCTAATAAGTTCTTTCATAAAGGACTTGTTTTGTGTATTTATTAAATACCTTAAAAATGAAATTATTAGAGAAACAGAGACATTGCAGAGCAATGAATCTACTTGGATTAGTCTGGAACCAGAGACAACTGGGGAATTTTAGATATCTACATAAGATTTGTGCAAAGGTAACAGGATAACAATGAGGTTTAGTATCAATGGATTCCAAGTATCTCTCACCACAGGGCAATAAAACAAAGGGCTTGTATGCTTTAAAAAATGATATTACCTGTCACTTTTCAGAGAGGATCTGGGAAAATGCAAAAATCTCACTTCTGTTCAATGTGCAACTGGTAGGAAAAATGCAAACAAAGTCACGTTCAGAGTGAAGTATTATTGTGCTATCAGAAACCAACAGCACTGCCTCATTTGCATCGCAATTGTGCACAGAGCATTCATCAGAAATATGTTAGCATGAAATAAATATTTCTGAGAAGGGTGACAAGGCCATGAAAAAACTTACCTGTAAGTGGCTATAACAACTCTGACTTTCTTTTTGTCTAGAAAAGAGGCATGTATAAGAATGCATTAAAAGGGTTTTAAACTGTAAAAAATACTGTAATAAAATATGGACTAGTTAGCTCAGGAGTATTAGCCCTTACACTTCCTGAAGAAAGCTCTCTTCTTTTGGTACCCATGCCTGCGTCCCTTGTCCTGCTGTGTTCTAGAGGCTATTCCAGGTGGAGCTTCATGATTCACGTATCTTGAATGCTCCATAGGTCAACTCAAGGCAATTTCCATTTTCCTCATCATAGTTTCATTGAATAAATGAAACACATCACAGCATTTAACTGAACAGTGAAATGTATGATTATACCAAGTGGCTGCGATCAAGAGTTCAAATAACACCAGATAAGATCAGTATTAAAAGTTGCCATTAATTACAATAAACCTCATGGAAGAGGTATATTAGAATTCGTGGTTTAAGGTATAAATTACTATCTATACAATACCTATGGGGACATGTTTGCTTGATGCAGCAGTCTTCTTTCTTATCTGAACATTTATGCTATCATTGATCCTGCCAGATAAAGGTTTATGCTGTTGTCTTGCTGTTGACAGGTTACAGGACTAACGTATTCAAACCTGATTTCAAGTGACACTGATACATTTTCATCTTTTGTGTTACCTCTCTTCATTCTTCTCTACCAATGAGATCTTTCAGGGAGATAAAAATAATGACTAAAACCCACTCAGTTTCCTATGTTCAAAGTGATTTTTTCCAACTGAACAGTCAAAGCACACAGCCACACACATGGGCAAAAAATATTATCGATATTCTGTGAAAAACTTCTAAAATTCCCAGCAACCTTGTCATTAAAATTACCTGAATTTCTCATCACAATTAATTTTTATTGCAAGAAAAGTATGAGAAAAAATTTAATTAATCTTTTTCCAAAGGACTATAACTCCTTTTCATTTGTAAGGTGGACATTATCTTCACAACAAAGACTGATATTAATTTCATTTGTTTCATCTTTGAGAAACAGGACAGGCTGTGTCTCTCAGGTTTCCATCAGAGATTGATTCCATATTTGCATATCTCAAAGGTAACCTGGCTTACTGCAGATGCACAGGACACAGCTGAAAGGACAGAAAGAAGGAAGGAGCCCCCTTGCCAGGGACACATTTTGCTTAGAGTTTTACAGCAGCAGAAAATTTCTGGTACCTTCCCTCCCCCAGTCAGACTGATAATGTTGATGTGCAAATAGACACAGAGATCAACACAGTGCAGCAAAAAGTTCACTTTGGGGTTGAAACACCTACCAGTACCCTGGCTGTCTATTTATAGGGTTCTCACCTAAAACTTCAGAAACTGAAAACCTGAAATTCAGGTTAAAAATACTTATTAGATAGAAAATTTTATTTTTTTTTTATACAATGAAAGGGTAAACCAATTATAGCTTTTCAAGAAAATTCTTAGGTTTAAAAAATTATATTTTGGTTGGTAGTTCTCAGTGACTTTGATGACATATACAGAAACTGTTTCTTATTTACTGAGGTATTTTAGCATTTTTCAAAGGTACGAAATTGACCGTATTTCTATTTTGCTGATGCAAAAGCCGAGAAGTTTTCTCATTAACTTTATCTTTTGCTTCAGCTTCTCATTTTATTTTATGTCCCACAGTAACTAAGCTTGTTAGAGACTTTCAGCCAAATCAGCCAGATGCTCCTAACTCCCATAATATTTTCTAAAGTCCTAATGTGGAGCCTTGAACAATGGGCAGTATTCCAATAAAACCAAACTGAACCTGAAACACCAAACAGATGATAAACAAAAGAGAGACAGAGGAAGGGAGGGAATATTTGGCACTTGAGTCATGACAATCCACATATATTATTGCTCGCAGTTTTGTTTCTACTACTGGCGTCCAAATGTTGGTTTGATTACATGAATTTTTATGCAATATTTAATTCTTTGAACTCATATGGTTAAGGCAAAATTTGTAGCCTATAGTTAATGGTATTCAAATGCCTTTTAAAAAGAAGATATCTTCAACAGGAGTCTCAAACAAGAATTTTTGCTTAGGAAGGTGAGATAGGAATAATATAGGAGAGCTATCTATCCATCTGTCTATCCACCTATCTATCCATCAGTGGACCCAGGTACGTCCCAGCCCACCTGAAGCAAATGCACAGTACCATGTTCATCCATGAAAAGGAACAATTTGGAGATGGAGTGCACCTAAAAAGCCAAGAAGCACTGCTACAGACCAGGGAGAGTCATATCTCTGGTGAGCCAGGTCCACTCATGAGTCTGATGGGAACTTTGCAGATGTGTTTTGTACCAGATACATTTTGGTGACTACCTATTGATCAGACTGAGGAAATGCAGTGAAAAAATTTATAGGTAATATGCTAAATAGACAGCTAATAGGGCTGGGTGCCAAATTCATTTTTTCTGTTTCACTTCCATTCACTAAGGTGCATGGAAAGTGCTGCCATCTGTCAATGTGTTTAGAATTGTTTTTTGATACTTCAATTGGCTTCTGCCAGCAATGCAGGATTTGCATCTAATATGATTTTATGTTGATTTAAATTGTTTCATGAGCAAATGGAAGGGGAAAATGTCCATACACATTCAACTTGATGGGGGTGTTAAAAAAAGATCCTAAGTACCATCGATGAATACTTTACTGAAATGCGATGTGACTGTGCAGGCTCAAAAGCTGCATTTCCATTGCTAGTAGCAGGCCCTAAGTGCAGTGCTAAGATGGACAGGCCTCACGACTGAAGTTTGTCAGGTTTTCTCTGTCTGAAATTTTCTTAATCTGTAACTTGTAACAATCTGTAGCTGTGGCGGTACTTTCTCTAACTGGACAGGTGTCTGTGGTTAATTTGTTTTGTTTACTTGTGCATGATACAATGCTTTCTACGCTTAACAGGAACTAGCAGTTATTTAAGGCAGAATGAAATATTTATGATTCTTACTACAATGACAATGTAGAGAAAAATACCCTTGTAAGACAGCAGAAGACTTGAGAAGCAGAGACACAGGATGTAGTGCAGAGATGTACACATTGGATGGCAGGTGAGGGGTTCCAGTTTGCACTGCAGACCCCACAAACAGCTATAAACAGCTCGCCTGCTCTCTGTTGAGGAAATACTGACCGGCAGCTGGACAAAAGTGCTTTTAGGAGTAGCAGGGAAAGGAAAGAAATAATATCTCACACAAATAAAATGTAACATATACAGCAAAATATGATGTCACCTGAATGTTACATACCAATGAAGATAGAGCAAAAGTGTAAAAGAGTGCTAGCAAGCAAGAGGATTGACACCAAGTGGATTATAGGGTGAAGAACAATCGCCATCATCATGATGTTCCTCCCAGTGAGCTGTGCCGGATATTGACAACCATGCCACCACAGCCACAGCCACGAGGACAGAAATCTTAGAGCCAGGGCAGACTAGAAAGGTTGAGTACAACATCAGGAAAAGGGATATCAACCACCTCTGTATAAAACAATTTAAACTGCATTGCTCTTCTTTTTCTGTAACACTATTGAGCTAAAATATGAATGTTTAGATATCAACATTTTAGATATATTAATAACTTATTTGGTTTAATTATATATAAGGTGTGCTTCTTCTTTCTCCTTAAATAAGGTTTTAATGTAACAGTCTTAAGATATTACTCTGTAACATAAATTCTGAAAAAGTAAAAATCAAGCATTACATAGATAAGAAAATATGTATCTGCTAAATCTAAAACTGTAAAACCTAACAAGACTATGAGAAGAACACCAAGAAATGTGCAACTGTTCCATACTTATCAACCAAAACACTATGTATAAAAGATTAACTTGAAAACATCACGTAGAAACTGCTTCTTATCCATTCCAAGTTTGTCTGTTCACACATTTCTTTCCCCCAGTACTCTCTATCTGTTAAAGATTTGTTCAACTCCTAAAGGACCAGACCATTTAAGAGACTGGCAGATGTGGAAATGCTAAAACATTTGTTCACACTTACACTCCAATTTTCAGGAAAACTCATTTTAATATTTAATATTTGGCTCTTTCTGCAAAACTGTCTATGCTTTCCTGTAATGTTTATTATGTTAAAATGTTTGAATATGAGGGTGTTTTTGCACAAAATAAATGTTGAAAGTAAATATTAAACATTTCAGATATATTTCCCTAAAAATTAACTCAATTGAAGAGAAATCAGATTACATGGAAGTAAGAAACCCTTTCAGTCTTTTTCAACCAATTTTATACTGCACAACATGACAACAACGATATATTTGGCTTTGTATTTTGCACCTTTATAGGAAGCCTGTGATGGTAAATACAACTCTAAAATATCAGCATTGTGAAAAAACATCTGAAACACACAAATCAGAAATTAATGAGGGCTAAAAATTTAATGAAATTTAGATTATGTTATTTACATAGTACATAACTCTATCAAAAGTGTTTGAGTTGCTATGTTTAGATATGACTGATTGATTGAGTTAACTTACATGCAACATAATAAAATGCAGATTGAAAGAAGAATTCCAAATTGCCTTTTCTCTTTTAAGTCCTGTAGAAGAAAATTAAAATAATTAATTTAAGACTACAGATTTTTACTACAAATAGATTTTATTCTGAGGATTCAGAATGCCACATTATCATAGTCTGGCAAATTTTATCTGATTTTTATTCATTCACTCTGACAATGTACCCAGGAGCATCAGTTTTGGGTGGGGCGGCAGAGGGGGGAGGGTAAAACAGAAGGTAAATGATCAGCTCTGAGAAATGCAGACTGTCTCAAAGTCCTGGATTAATCTGGATTCATTCCATAGGCTTTCCTGGATTCATCTGGAATCATTAGATAGCTTTAAATATTTAAACTGAGAAGTGAGAAGTCCTGGTTATAGTTTTTACACTCCAGTTAATTACAGTTGTTATCATAAACATAACAAGTCTTGTATCCCTCACTATTAACAGGCCACAGTCTAAATACCATGTTGCCAGGACTTGTAAGTGAGATTTGCCAAGTTTGCTCCCACTGAACTGCTCCTGACCTGTTTACAGATTGACTTGACTTGGTTTAGCTCTTGGCAGCTATTTTTCTAGTTGGAGGGGGACTATGGCTGTTGTTTTCTTTTTATTTTCCTAGGTATGTATGGTAGCACCATGGTTTTAGTCTTAAAATCTTGTGACCATAAAAATCTTGTGACCATAGGGTGCAAATAACATCAGAATAAGGGGCAGAAAATGATTGTGCCTAACAATTGTAACTGTATTGTTATTATCATTATTCTATTTTATTATTGAAACTGTTCTGCATATAGACACCCATTCTTTTTTCTATAAAAAAAGTTCTTCAATCAGACTATTAAGATTTCAATAATATTAACAATAATACTTGTTTCCTCATTGTCCATAAAAAGATTCTGAATTTAGCAGCAACAATACTATATAGAAAAATAGTTATATGGATTAATTTAATGCATGTACTTTGAAAAAAAACTGTGAAGGATAAAGAAGTGCCTCACATATCTCTGATGCCTGAAAGATGTTGTTCTATTTTCCATGTTATATTTGGTAAATTTTAAGGATCATAGAAGTTATGGTTATACAAATTTACATCAAACTATTATGATTTAACATAGAAATAGAAGCAAAAAGAAATTCTGGAACTAAAAATTTGTGTCTCAGACTTAGAAATATTAGGGGGCCTAGTTACTCATGTCCACTGGACTTAAAAGCCCAGGTGGAGACTTATTTTCTGCCTTTTTATGTGTGTGAAAGCACAGAAGACTTAATAAAAAACATGTGCCAATGAAGAAAATGTGCTAAAAATAGTAATAAAAAATGAAAATATCAGGCTAGAGGAAGATCAGTAGCAGAATTCCTCAAGGACTCATCCAGCAGATCTTTAATGTTTGCATTAATGAATTTGGCACAAAAATAAAACCTTGATGAAAAATATTTATCATACAGAATTAAGAGGCAAGTAAATATGAAGGAAAACTTGTATATCATGCAGAAAGTATATGATGATCTTGAAGACTACAGTAATAGAAATGGGTTGGAATTTAACTGCAAGATGAAGCCTTATGGAGAGGCACTAATAATAATATTTTTCTCCATTATTTGGAATCTTATCAATTGACAATGACTTGGAAATATAAAAGTCTGACTTAGTAGCAGCTCCCTGTGCTGTTAAAAACTGACATTATGATGGACTTATGAAAAAATAGATGTGATTTTAGGGGTTTTATGTGGGAAACCGTGTGCTATTGGACAAAACACCACTTAGAGAATTTTATCTACGATATCTTTTACCATCTTGATCACCTGTATTAAACAAAAATGTACTAAAATAGAAAGTGTTGTGAAATAAAATGGGCAGATAATCCAGGTAATGAATACTCATTGCGAGAAGTCTTACAAAGTTTTTCTGTACTAAACAATTCTAAGTCCTAAGGGTATAACTAGAGGAGAAGGAAGGAATCACACAGGAGAGAAGAAAAGCATTTGAATAAAATGGACATCTGTTGGCCAGGGACAGAAAGTTTCTCTGTGTTGGAGAATTATTAAGCATCAGGGAAGTGAAGTTGTGGACTAGTTTCATTTTCTTGAAGATCTGATTAGTTTAAGGTAGGACATAGTATTTTATTAAAGAGATTTCCTGATGTTGCTTCCGTCAATCATATATTAAATGAACTGCTACATTATTTTTGTGTGTAGTTTCTTACTATTTTCAGGTTTACCTGTTTGTAGCATTAAAAGGAAATCTGGTCTGAAAGAAGAAATATGTGACACACACACATCCCTCCCATGCCAATAATATGGCATTTATTAGTAGTGTTAGTTACATATTGACATTATTAAGAATGGTAAGGGGTTTTCTCCATATTTTCCCCATCCTTTGCAAGTTCAAACCTGTAATCTTTGAACCACAGTTGAACTCAGACTAGGATCAATTCCTTCTAAGTATTTTATGTGGAAATTTTTCCTTCTTTAAACTATGCTTGCAGAAAGTGTTTGGAATATCTCTTAGTACCATTGTTCACCTTGCATGCACAATTAGTCAGCTCAGTACTTCGTTATTACAGCGAAGAAGGAAAATGTGAAAATTAATGGATGACTAAGAAATATCCTTAGATCTAGTAAACTTGATTTAATGTGTCCTTGGGAGCTGCAATTTGCTTTATCTTACAAGTTTTGCCTCCTCTGTCAAATATATCTTCTTTCTCAGGCTTATGAGGTCCATGGACCCCATTATTCTATCAACAGACTTTGAGGGTTAATGCTAATAAAGTCATTTAAGGACCCATGCACTTTTCAGATGTATAAAAGAGATTCACTGCCAGGTATCATATAAAGCTTGATATAAACTTCCTCTTTTGGCACATCTCTAGCTCTAAAGTCAACATACATGTCACCTATTAAGTACGTGTGCTCATTTTAAAATATTTGTCTTGGTTTCAGGACAACTGCTGCTATCACAGAAACTCGTCTTACTCTGTCTAGAAATGATCTCCCAGTTATCTGTCAGAAAAGGCAGACACTTCTATGAATACTAAAATTTGTTAATGCTCCCATTAAAACTGAATTAAGCTGTGCAAGTTTGAAAAGTGTGATTAGTCAAGAGCTGTGCAGAAAAAAAGATGTTCTCAGAGCTGTTCAAATACCATTTTCAGATCATCAGGATAGTAACATCTTGAAAATTTTTTGCTTCATTGCATTAATAATTTTTTTCAATTTATGTCAAATAAGGACCTTCCTTAGGTTGGTTGTTGTTGTTAGTATTAGTAATAATAATTTTAAGACATTATTACTAATAATTTATTTAGATATTTTGGGTACTGTAATAAGTATTTAACATAATTTTCATTCATAAAAGGCAATATTGTTTAATTTCATTATATTTCACTGTCACATTCTAAACATTTAAATTGAGTAACTTTTTGACCAGCCAATGCTGCTCATTTTCTCTTTGAAAAGGTTTCTCATATAAATCTGTTTAGTAGTTGTGCTCTGGAAAAAAAAATCCAAAGGCAAGCATAAGATCAGGCAAATTAAAGAGCTGGGATATGAATCAGATTTGTTTCCACTGGTCAGCAAGGGAAACTAAAGACACAAAATATATACAAACTTCAAGATTCCTTTCATCTGTCATTCCTGGGTACTGGCTGCAGCTATTAAGATCATTTAGTGTTTTTTATCTGTGCCAGTGACCTTAAGCCTCACCTTTCTCCAATAACTGAAGAAGTGTAAAAATCCTTTTCCAGAAGTATCTTGATTTAAAATTTGTACCTAAAATCTGCTGCTGCTTTATCAAGTAGTAATCAATCTTGTGCCTTCCAGGCTCAATTCTAACTATAGGGCTACATAAAAATTGGCTGTAGAAGGCCAGGAAGGCAAAATATTGTGTGATGTGTGCTTTGTGTGTGTCCTCTTATCTTTAAGACCTGTAAAATGCATGGTTGAATGATTTAAAGTCTAACTTGAGAGATGTGAATGCAAACACTAGATCCCAACCATTTCCTGTGGTCTTCCAGCTGCTAAGTGAATTTTGTGCTTTTGGGAGTGACATGAAGGCAAAGAAATTCAAAGCTTGAAGCTTAGATGTAGCTTAGAAAAGGTTGGCCCAACTAGCTTAAGGGGAAAAGCACAAATTTTTTAGCATTTTTTTTTTTAATTGTTGAGTTTAAAAAAACCAGGAGGCCTGTAGTTGGAAAAGGTGTGGTAAATTGTTCAGTTTTTTCATCCTTTTCTTAACATGATCTTTCTCTAATCCATTTTTTGCTGAACCTTACAACCTGCCTTACATTTTTGTCTTGTTCATATTGATTTGGTCCTGTATTATCTGAGCTGCTGAGTTACTGCCTTTGGAATGGATTATGGTTTGGCTCTGTCTGATTTATTTCACATAAAATGTGTTGGATAACAGATCAATTTTCTATTTGCTGTGTAAGATTCAGATCATGTCTTGAAAGCACTTTCTCTTACATATACAAATGCATGTACTGCCTCAAAGCAGAGATACACACAGAAATTAAAAAAAAAATTCTCTTACAACTTGATGGTAAGTAGGGATGGGTAAACTAGCACAAGTAAGAAGGGAGCTGACTTTATGCAACATACAGCAGCAAAAGTGCCTTTCCAAGAGAAATAGTTATTTTAAGTATACCCAAGAATTATTCCTCATCTGTTTTCATAGAAAACATAAACAAACATAACATTCTGAGTCTAGATAAGTTAATGGAAGAAGTTCAAATCTCTTTCAAAGAGTTGGATTTCACCTAGAGGGTCACAAGGTCTTCCTCCAGACAGGCAGACCCATGTAAACCTATTTAAGTCAACGCAGAGCCCTGAGCTACGCAATCTGGCTCTCCATTGACTTAGATCATAGGAACATATATCAGCTAAAATGTAGGTTAAGAACATAGTGACACTATGATGCTTCTGTAATCAGTAAAGCAAGAAAGGGAAACAGAGACTTATCTTCAGAGAATAATTCTTATTTTCCCTGTAGAGTATCTATTTATTTCCATTGACCACAGCGGAAACTAAAAGCAATTATTTTATTAATATATCATGTGTACTTCAGTACCTGAAGATAGAACAATCAGTACTTCTGACCACGGGTCACATGTTCTATTTTGGTTTGTCTTTTAGGATACTGCACAGATTTTTCCAATCAGTTTTCTAAGATTAAGTACATTTGTCCAGGAAATATGACCCCATTTTAAGTGACTAAAAAACCTAAATATTTCAAAGGACCTCTGCTTGAATTTCTAATGGCACTAAAAAACGTTTACAATCTTGATGGAGACCTGTATTCATGGATAATACAATGGAAGGATCCTGAACACACTATTTCATTTTACATCCACTGACTCAAGTTATAATGGTAACTGGGTTTTCATTTTGGAATTTTGCTGCCCGGAATAAATGTGAAATTAGTCACAGCAGATGGTCTCTGCCTATTCCTGGTGGGTGGTTTTCTCTCTCATATATTTTCCAGAAAAATAACTCTAGGAAAGAAGCATGTCATAATAGTCAACAGCCGTCAAGTGGGAGCAAATTAGCTGCTGCACTCCACTCTGGGGTGACTGTGCCTCAGAAGTATAGCACTGGGAAAGCTGTGCTGTATTTATAAAGCACTGTAAGAGCCTGGAATGAAAGACTCTAATAAATGTCAGAGTTCTACATATCCAGTCATAGTAGTAAAATACTCATTGTGGGCTGGTAGTTACCATTGCATTTCATTCTGGTCTCCTGTTTTAAAAATAATGCTCCTTTACAGGGCACACTGACAATACCACTGTTACATACTTCCAGAAAGAAGAAACGGATTATATAAGGAACTGGATTCATACTAACACAGACTAGAAA
Source organism: Dicrurus megarhynchus (assembly GCA_013399195.1). Lineage (NCBI taxonomy): Eukaryota > Metazoa > Chordata > Aves > Passeriformes > Dicruridae > Dicrurus > Dicrurus megarhynchus. The sequence continues at coordinate 3,305,014 of VXAD01005101.1, read as the reverse complement.
AGAAAAATAAATTATTTCTAAACAAAATGGGTAGCATCCATCTTGAGTCATCAGTGTGCATTCATAATCTCAATTTAATTACGATTTTTTTTTAGAAATGCCCAAGTCCCACAAAAGACATGCTTTTGTGTTCAAAATGCATGATTGCTCTTTTCAAAGTCAGAATGTGTCAATAATAGATGACACTGCTGGGTAATGTGCCTACAAAACATACTTGGACTTTACATAGTACATTCCTGCAGTCCAGATGTATTTGTACAAATAATTGTTTCCAGCTTAGGTTGGGAAGAACATGCTGCTTTGGATAAATTCTACCACTGTGATTTTAAAAAATCCCTTAAAAAGCTTACTTGTTAGGTATTTATGAATTAGTCATGCAGGTTTTGTTGGAAAGGCACCATTGACCTTTAAATATATAAACAGATGGAAAATAGCCATAATGATTTAATAACTTGACAAATAGCTTATTCCCAATAAGGATGGAGCATCTCACCTACCAGGAAAGTCTGAGGGAATTGTGATTGTTCAGCCTAGAGAAGAGAAGGCTTTAGGGTGATCTGATTGCAGCCTCCCAGTACCTGAAAGTACCTACCCAGTACAAGAAAGAGGGAGAGGGACTATTTACAAGGCCATGTAGGAACAGGACAAGTGGGAATGGCTTCAAACTGAAATAGTGTAGGTTTAGATTAGTTTTGAGGAATTAATTCTTTACTGTGAGGGTGGTGAGACAGCAAAACAGGTTGCCCAGAGAAGCTGTGGATGCTCCATCCCTGGGAGTGTTCAAGGCCAGGTTGGATGGGGCTTTGAACAACCAGGTCTAGTGGAAGGTGTGCCTGCCCATGGCACGGGGTTTGGAACTAGATGATCTTTAAGGGTTCTTCCAACCCAAACCATTCTATGATTCTGTCATATATTTAGGAGATGTTTATATATGGCTGTTTACATATACCCATAATAAATTTAATCCTTTCATCTATGACTGGCAAACTAAATATCAGATAATATGTAGCACTTATTCACATCTCTGGTTTGATACTTTATTAAAATGGGGCTAATACAAGGTCTCTTTACTTTCACTGTGATTCAAAGATCCCAATTTATGTTATTTTATTAGTTTATTACTGCAGTTGCATGAATGTGTAAATGTATTTTGAATACTTAACATATCTGGTGATTTAAAGATTTTGAATTGTTCAAAAACTATTTAACAAGATCTGAACAGAAGTCTAATCTTGCACCACTTGGCTCAATGAGATGAGTGACTGAAGGCATTCATTCATCTCAAACTGCATTCTGAGAAATGTTTAGGTTTTATATCCAGCTCATTTTGGCACACATGTGTACCAGTGCTTGAATTTGAATCTGGCCATCAGTTGCATCAGGTATGAACAGTCTTTTGTTTTCAAAGCAGCAAATGCACTGTGGATAATTCACAGAAATCTTCCACATACCATTAAACCTCCTGTTCACATATATGTAAAATTGCTTCTAGAGGCCATATGACTCTTCTACATAACTTCCCTTCACAAAGATGTATTGTAAATTTTCAGTTCAATTGAACATACTTTTAAATGACAAATTAGCTATTTCTGTCCACATTACTGAATAATCCTTATGGTAATATTTTATTCATAGTAAAGATGAACAAGCAATTAAGGCATTAGAGTTTGAGATTCACAGCTAATATTTTCTAATGTTCAAGTAGAGTCAAATAAGACAGTGGGCATAAAATGATAGTGTGGACAAAGGTATAGATGACTTGAAGCTGATAACCCTGAAGACTTTAAGTAGTTCTGTGGCAATTTCTCTACGCTGCACAGCTGTGTGAAAATAGCAAAGATAATGGAATTATTATGTTGGGAATAAACATAGCACATGATAGACAGTATAACTCACTTTGTTGCATGAGGGGGAAGGAAATCACACCGTGAACTATACAGTCATCACAAATCTTGAAATATTTCGAAACAAGTGTCAGTCATTATGCCAGAAGGTTATGTGACTCCAGGAACAGGGTTAATTCAGGCTAGAGCAGCAGTTCAAACTATAACAGCCACCTATATGTGATTTCTACTACTTCTTTGACATCTTCATTTTCCACATAATTAGACTAGTTTTAAGGATTTTCTTTTTGAGAACAAAAGTCTCAGGTTTTTACTGCAATACTACAGTAATCACCAGGGAATCACAGTGACATTAAATTTTTATAATTCCCACATTATTTTGGCTTTTCATATGAGAGTACATTGTCCAGAACTATCATTTAATATTCTAGACTAATATTTTAATCTTCTTTCCTACAGTCATTTGCACTTTTAGTTTTATAAATTATCCTTGCAGAATACTAAACTTTTGGGGTTGACAGGGATCAAAGGTGAAGCAAAGCCTACTTAAAAACTTAAATTTTGAGTATTATCATACTGTATACCCAGTTCCAAAGGCACAGTAATAATTAATAGTAGTGCAGAAAAATGTCAGAAATATCATTCTTTGAATTAATTTTTAATTAATGTCTGTCTAACCTAGTTAAGGCTTACACAGTCACACATAGTAATAAACTCACATTCTGTTGCTCTTTTCTGTGCTTCCTAATTAAGTTTTTTACAATATGAAGACCTTTAGGATTCACTTAAGCAGTTTACTACAAATCACACTTTTTCCTCAGTTTATTGAGGTTTGTCCCAATGCTCATTATCTTTGTCCCAAGAAAGTCAGGTAAAAGTAAACACAGCTATTCTGGAACAGCTTATGTAGACAAGATCTGTTTTTCAACATGGACTGACTAGGCTTTTACCAATCACTGTCCAGAAGTCAGTCATTCATGAGGTCTTTGATCCAACAAAACAGTGAAGTGCAAGTTCATTATTAAATGAGAATGCTGCTACATTTATGGGGTCCATTCCAGCACCTAACTGCTGCTGTCTGTAGTATTACTTTTCTGAAATTCTGATTTGTATCCATGTCTTTTACAAGCCAGGTGAAAAAACCTCAGATTTCATATGACCTGCTGTTACTCTTATTCTGGTGAAGAGACTTTACAAGCATTCAGTTGATGTAATCTGCTCCTATTTATGACAGAAAAAGATTTCTTGTTTTTCATTTTGCTATATGACATAAGGTGCTACAAATTCTTGACAGGCTGAATGAGCAAGAGGAGCTAATCAGTTCTCCTGCCCTTCTGTCCTCACAAAGACACACTTTTACTGGTATAGCAGCTGGGTGAGTCCAGGAAAACTTTTTTTTTTTTTTTTTTTTTTT